>JACDJE010000219.1:360347-403573 GCA_016647715.1 Pavo muticus | reverse complement strand
ACAGGCCTTCAAGAAAGGCTAAAAATGCATGCCAAGTAAGAATAGAATTATATTTGCAGAGTAGCTAGTCAGGGGCCAGGCTATGCTTTATCTTTTCCTCCAAGCACATTTGATCTGTTTATTTATGAAAATGGCTAATTCCTCAGGATGTTTGTACTCCCAGAGTAGTTGTCTTGTCTGTTTGATTTATATGAACAACACAAAAATGATAAAGCATTATTGCATAAAGATTAAATGCTTTACCCATTAACATGATGGCGCGGTAAGAATTTACTTAAAATTTTCATAATGCAACAGATAATAATGCAATGAATCTAAATGAAAACACGTGCCTGGGTTGTCTGGGCTAGACACATATATCTTTCTACTGTGCTTTTTCTGGGACAGTTTTATGTTTTAGACTCCAAACGCGATCCAAAAAATTGAATTAAGGTTATAATCTTAAAAATGCTGTGGTTCAGAACTGGTTTAGGAGTAGGAGTGTGAAACTCTCACCATTTAATTAAAGTGTTTAAAAAAAAAAATCTAAGAGCCACCATAAATATTTTATAAATTTCCCCTTTAGTTGTGGGTAAAGTCGAGTTATGTGGAAAACAAAACAAAACAAAAAAAAAACAACAACAACAAAAAAAACCCCAGTGCTTTCTAATACTCTGCTGATTTATTACTATGCAGATAGTAAAGCCAGACGCTCAGATGCTAGTATACAAACTTCAAAAGCATTTGTTGGAGGGAGTATTTCCCTATACTCTGGAGAATTATCTGCATATCACCAGGTGAGATCTTAAAATTTTTATTTAAGCCTGTTCTGCCTCAGAACACAATGAAAATAGTGTTACTATTCTATTAGAAGAATTACAGAAATGTCAGAAAAACTGTATTGTAGCAGGCTATCGCATGTTTTCAAGATGGATAGTAAATGCCCTTTACACACATCCATGATGGCACAGAATATCTGTTATGGAGGTTTTGGGGTGTGTATTGTACTACAGAGATCCTGAAGAAGAAGCAGATAACACAGGAACTAACCAAATTGTTTTTGTTCTCTTCATTTCTGTACCTGTGTAATAATTACATTAAGTAGTAGGTGACATTTGGATGTTTTTGTCATGATTTGGTGTTTTGTGTGTGATTTATTATGGTTAATCCCAGGAATGGGATTGATGTTTCATGTTGTGCTGGACTAGAAGCATAGAAACAACCTTGGCAAAGGCAAGCCAACAGTCACAACACTTTCATCAGAACTATCATCTAGATACAACTCACTGCTGCTGATTATTGCTCTGTCCTAGTCCTGTCACTGATCTTAGAAGTCTGCAACTTTGAGTTATTCTATTCATCCATAAAAAGAATGCAGAAGATAAGAAAGTGACAAAGGTATTGTATTCCTGAATTTAGAAGACTATCTGTAGAGAAAGGAAATGTATGCAAGTACAATTAGTAAGAGGTTTAACAAGTTTAAGATGGAGTATGTTGAAAGCGAGAATGCATTTCCTGGTTACTTTGTCTGCATCTCTGTTTTCAGTACTCACAGAGCCTGTTTCGTGGTTTCTGTATTCAACAGGCACTTGTTCTGTGAACTGAATTTAACAGGAGTGTTTTCAGGGATCTACCTTGCATCTTTAAATAAGAGCAGTTGTATTATCTATTGTCCTATTTTTCCCTTAAGCTGGCCTAGTGAAACAATGTGATCAGTTGAAGTATGGTTCTTTTTGTCCGTAATTTGTATAGTATCACTAACAGCTTTTGAATATACTTCTGTCCTTCTCCATCTTCTGTCACTGACCTTTGTCCTCTAGAGAACTATGCACATCATATTTTGCAGCTGCCTCTTCTACAACCAACTGTGAACAGTTATAGGATGGTATGTTGATGGATTCTTCTGTATGCTGTATTCAGGAAATTGACATCCTCTTTGTTTTAAACTAGCCAGAAAGAAACAGCAAGAGGAAACTAGCAAAGGAAGCTGTTCTGACTATCGATTTTCTTATGGCTTTCAGTGGTTCATTAATTCCCCTAACAATTTCTTTCTAGGTAGCTGGCTTGGTGTGGCAATCAGTAGCCAGCAGAACAGGGGCTGTCATGGCTGGGTGAAGACATAGCTGATAATCTCAGTTTTGCCTTATGAATTCTTCTATCTATGGCTCATTTATTTAGTGTGGAAGCAAAATAGAGCTCTCTGTAAACAGTGGAATGCCATAATTTTGAATATGACATTCTCATTCTTTCACAATTTGTGTAGATGCCAGAAGAACATCAGCCAGCTGTTTCATGGGACAGGCAAGAAGAGTTGGACAAATGCTGAAAAATTAGCTGTGTGCAAGAATTATTCGTATGGGAACAGTATTTTTTAGATACATATAGTTTTCTTTTTTCCCCACTAGTATTAACTGGAATTGCTTTTATCTCCCTACCAGCTGCATTAAAATTCAAACTATACAGTACTGTATACCACTGTTATTTAAAGCACCAGGCTGGACTGAGGCTCTTACTAATTTTAAAACCTGTATAGCTATCTTGTTTTTACAGGGAACAAGAATAAGGTTGCCTGTTCGAAGGCAAAAAGGCCTGTTTTCATACTGTTGTATGAAAATTCAGTAAGGCACTACCAAGAAGAGAACTGCAGTGCTGAAGCTATTTCTGGCACTGTTTCTTGTGCTTATGGGTCCCTCTTGTCCCTGTCATTTCTGAGAAAGATAGTTGCGGAATAATAAATGTGCCAGAAAAATGTTGACTTTATTCTAGAGGTTGTTACGTCATATAAAATCTTTACATAATATTTCTATGTAGTCGTCTTTGTTATTATCACAGTGTAGTTTGAACTTTGTGAATTTGCATTGAGAATCGAAGAAATTCTGGAATACCATGTAATTTCCAGAAGGCTTTTTTTGGAGGCTCTTTAGAGCCATTAGAGAAGATTGTGGTTCACAAAGGGAAAAATGACTTGTGGACTGTCTGTAACCCATTTTTCTTTTGATATCTTTTTATAGAATGATATGATCATCTAGGTTGGAAAAGACCTTCAAGAAAATGTCCAACCATCAACCTGTCTTTCTGAGCCCTGTCACTAAATCAAGGCCCTTACTGTCACACCCACTCTTTTTAATCAGACAAACCTTGCAGCCTGTTTGTCTTCCTGTTAAGAGGGTAATACATAATTACTGATACTAATATCAATCTTATTTTTTCTTTAAATTTAGATAAAACTAGTTTATGCATCTGCAATCTTAAAGCTTAGTCTGTTGTACGTGGTCTTGCTTGGTTTGTTCTGACTCCCAAAGGTTTTCAAAATGTCCTGGTGTTACAGAAAAACTATTGAAATTTACTTTCTCATTGGAGAACGTCTCATTTTGTGGGCAATTGAAAGAAGCACTATCAGTGGCTGAAGCCTGTTAAGATTTTTTCTCTTCTTGTTTGTCTTGGTTTGTCAACACAGGTTTACAACTTACAAAAGTAGTTTATTTCTCTCATTTTTAAAAAAAAAAAACAAACTTGTGATTTGCTCCTATTTCAGCCTGAGAGCATCTTGTCAAGACTCCTGTCAAGTTGTACTTTTGCTTTGCATTCTTCTTTAGTATGTAAAATAGGGTTTGGTAGAGTGCAAGGGGCATGTTGATAACATCTAGTCATTCCTCAAACAGCTGAAGAGTGTGCAGTCACAAATAGCTTTGTGTAAGATGTTCCCCAGCCAGTAGAGTTAATTGCCAAAGTGTAATTTTTCAGCATCTGCTGTGGGCTGTTTTGCTTGCCCGCTTGGAACAGATTTAACCACTGAGAAATTTTCTCCATCTGGTGGCAGAAATCAGGAAATTCTTGTCATCAGGAGGTCTGTAATAGGTTGAGGCTCCCTCTGGGGAGGACACTGCTGAGTTTTTCACAGCTAGAAGCTGCCCTTTGTATATCACTTCAAAGCACAGAACAGGTATGAGATCTGATGTGCAAGGAGTAAAAGGAGAAAAGTCTTTCTAAAGAAATTTCAACTTTTGCATTTTAGAGTTAAGGTCTTCTGGATATGGGGTTTTATAGAATTGATTGCAATCATACATAACTTTTAATTGTGCAAATAAAAATATGGCAGCCCTTGTTTTAGGGCATGCTATTTAGTGAAGCTCAGTAAATGAGTAAGCAGAAGATAAGCAAAAACTGAAGAAAAAGCAGAAGTTGAACACTTAAAAAAAAAAAATCAGACTTTGTAATGTTTAAGATAATAGCACATACTGCTCCTTTGCTTTTTTTATAATGTAAAATTCTTACATCTATCACAGAAATGTCATAACTTACTATGTTGTGTTGAAAGAACACTTTAACTGGTGGTAGATACAGAACCTCATTTGGTATGTATTGTTTGAGTTCAAGAAGAGACTTAGTTTAAGCAGAAGATGATTATGCTACGTATTTGGCAAATCTGCTTCTACGCTGGGCATAAGCAATGTTTTACTTTGTTATAAGAATACAGAGAAGTGCTCACTCATTAAAATTTTTCTCTCTTTCACCCAGACTCCATCTATAACAGTTTTGCATTAAATTCTCCTTTGTCCATGTTGTCTTCTGGTATAAGGAAATGCTAAAAAAAAGTTGAAAATTCAGAGATATTAGTAAGTAATCATTAAACACTCAGAACAAATTCAGGAAATGGCACAACTTTGTTTTAATTTTAAAGAAAAATATATTCATTCACTGGCTGCTTAGGAAAGGAGGCATTGTAAATATAAATATATATATAAATATAAATAAAAAATAATGAAAATATATAATAAAAATATAAACATATATATATAAATATTACACTGGTATGAAGAGTGCTATGCATCATTTTCTGGACATTCTATTTGATAGGGTAGTTGTTATAGTGACAGGGAAATACCAGCTGCCTTTACACATGAACATTGGTAGTATTTCTCCTAAAGAATTAAAATGACATGTTCAATACGTCTTTTGGCTTTTGTTTAATTTTTTTAACTTGAGATATGACTGTTGCCACTTACATTTGCATCTGTCTTCCTATCCCAAGTAAAGCTTGTTGTTAAGGTTGGCTTATCAGAAGCTACATGTCTGTGGATGCTGTCTTCAGTTCATGTAGTACAGTCTGTTTGCCAGTTTCAGCAAATTCTCTCTCTTGACCTGCTTCAGCATTGAGGTGCTGACTGTATGTGTTTGGAATACTATTCTTTATTTGCAGCATGCTGTATTGGATCCAAGTAGTGAGAAACTGTCCTGATAACTTACATTATTGACCTTCAACAGATTAATGACATTGACTAGCTTTTTCTTTTTCTCCCCTGCTCTCCTTTCGTCTCTTCTCCTCCCTTTCCCTCCCCTCATCAAAAAAGGAAATGTTTTGTGCTTTCTGCATGGTAAATTTCTTTGATTACACGTCACTGCTTTTTTTTTCTTGGCATTTAAAGGAATTTAAAAAACTTTCTTTCCTCTAGAAAGGTATAAAGCATGCAAACAAACATCTCCATTTTGCATACTGCTACAGAGATCTGCGTTGCATATGAATTTGAATGCAGTTTATTTTCTTCTCGAGCATGAATAGAAAATGTAGTTTTTTCTTTAATTACATTGAATAGCTGCTGCTTCGTTCCTTCTTAATTTCTCAGATTTTTTGTCAGGCTCACATTCTTTCTGACTAAATTCTTCGTGCCAGATAGTTGTCAGTGCTGCTGGGAATGTTATAGAGGATTATAAGACAGTATGAAATGGCTCAAACCTTAAAAGTCAGGTCTGTTTGGGATCATTTGGAGTGAGGTGCTAGCTGATTAATCTCCAAAAGCTGAGAGCTTTTGCAGTCAACTATGGTGTTGTCTTCAATTGCTTATTTCAAGATTACTTTTTTTTTTCTCCTTCAGTTTGTTCATGGATCTCAGAACTTACATCTTCCAGTTAAGTGCAAAGGCAGCTGAGGTGGTCTGCACACTGACAGCCACTCTGACTGAAACAGAGACAAGTGGAATTGCTGAGAAAAATCTTCAGTGATAATTGTTACCCTAGAATACCTAATAGACAACATTCCTCTTGCCTATTATCAAATTGTTGTGTATCCTATGATACTTGCCAGCCCGGTCTAAACTAATGAACTGGTTATATACAGCCCTGTTGTAGAGGTATCAGATATGATGAAGTGTTTTACTTACTGAGTGTTTGCCTGGCAATTATCCAGGGAGTTAGATAAAATACGTTACTTGAATGACATAGCTTTTTAATGCACGGGAAATAAGGTCTCATTTCATGAGCTGCGTTAAACAAGTTGCATAAAATGTCCATTAAAAGTGCATGCAATAAAGAGAGATCAGATTTTGTCAAAACTTGTTAAAATGGGTTCAGAATGATGTAGCATATGCAGCAGTGTTTAAAGCAAATAGTTAATACATGTAGCAAAGTAAGCAAAGAGAAATGGTCTAATGTGTTTTCTTTGCCTTCCTTTATCTAGTGATCTTATCTCTCTGCCTGATTTTCATTTGTCATTCCATCTGCGTTTCTTCTCAAATTAGATCAATATTTAATTTCTTTATCATAACACTGCTGCTTTAGTCCAGTTCCTAAAGGCTTCCCATTGTATGTCTGTCTTCTTTGTTTTCCAGGAAGCCATTGTATGGATTGTTTCAATACAATTCCAGTATGATCGGACTAGAATCATTAGCTGATCCTACAGACACCTGGGAAATTATAGAGACTATTGGAAAAGGCACTTATGGTAAAGTCTATAAAGTTGCCAATAAGAAAGATGGGAGTCTGGCAGCAGTAAAGATTCTCGATCCTATTAGTGTAAGTAAAAGTATTAAACTTCACTGTTAATTTAAAAGAATTTTCAAACAGATTTAAAATATAAGTCAAACGTAAGATATTGAAAACATCCTGGAGGGAACGTTTTTGCACAGTGCATTGACAGAAGGAAACCTGAAAGGTGCTGCTGAAAATTTCATCATCTTGCATGTTATTTGAAAATAGCATTTGCTTAGTTTCATTTTTATGTCTAGGTAAGTCCTCCTGTACAAACTCAGACACCTGTGCTTGGAGCATGCATGTGATAGGAAAGCACGAAGGCATTCCTCTTAGGGGTCTGTTTTAGGAAGGAAGATAAAAGATACTGTTAATCTTAAATGTTCTTATTCTACACTCCCTAAAAGAATTACTTTTTCCATTGCAGAAATACTGTGAACTTCATGATATTTCACAATTGTCTTCTGTAAGTGTATAACATTGCTAAGCAATAATTAAAGCACAGACAAAATTCTTGAAGGTGGTTATCTGCTAGCTCCAGTTTTAGTGAGATTTAAATCCTTGACCTCCCTTGAGAGCCAGTGCCCTTGCTCTCAGTGGAAGAGTTAACTGGCAACTGTACAGGTTGGAATCAAGCTGGAGTTTGACTGTAACAGTTGAGCTAGTTTATTTACTAAGAAAGTTTGCATTTCTGTCATCTACTACTTCTGGAATCTGTCTTGATTTTCTCATGTGTAATTCTGGGAAAAGTACTAAATAAGTCTATAGCCTCAAGATAGATTAAAACAAACAATCCAAAACAGCCTTCCATGGAAGAGTTTAATATTTTTAGTAGTTGCAGTCTTTGCAGAAACAAGGAAATTTACTGCTTAGATGTTGTTCTGAATTGTGGACCATGTGCTGATATTCAACACTATTTTGTAATTGTCACAGAACTGTTGTATTAACAAAAGCTTAGTAACATTTGCTTATTTAATGAATGTTGATATTTCTCTTTTCAGTGGTTTCTAGTGTATATCCGTCTTAATGTTTTTATTTTTACAATATTCCACTTTTAGGTTTTGTGAAATTATTTGATCTCATCTTTTGTCCTGTTTGGACCACAGAAAAAATAATGAATCAAAGGTTCATATAAATACATTTTGCTTACACATTAAGAAATATGCATGTTTGAAATTAATACATGAAAGCTTCTTATTTAGACAGCTGAGTAAAGTTTAGAGTAATTTTTACTTTTCTAGTTACCTATATCATTCATTAAAAGATTCCTTGAAGAGGAACTGCTTGCTTTATACAGATTTCACATTTCTGTATGTAAAAAAAATGAAGTGTCAGGATTTGATTAAATTAAATACTGTGGGTTTAATTTGCAGTTTCATGTGAGTACTTTCAGCAGCATTAGAAGAAAACCATTTAAAAGTACAAACTGCTTAAAAATAGCTCTTTTTATCAATAAGAGTTTGCTCTTACTTTACACGGGCTTACTGTGTTTGTATGTTCTGTATGTTTGTGTTTCCTATTTAGGATGTAGATGAAGAAATTGAAGCAGAATATAACATTTTGCAGTTTCTTCCCAATCATCCTAATGTTGTTAGATTTTATGGGATGTTCTACAAAGCAGATCAATACGTGGGAGGACAGCTCTGGCTAGTACTTGAGGTAAAAACATCTTGATAATACTACATCTTAACTAGTGAATGTTGGTGGGTCTCTTTCTATTGCTAGGAGAGTCACCAGCTTTCATGATTCTCTGATAGAGGGGCCATTTATCAGAAGACTGGTGATAGATGATGTGTCATAATGTACTGTTGAAAATCTCACAAATATTTGTTTAAGAGGGAAAGCCCTTACATCTTATTTCTATTCAAGTTACTACATGCTGCCTCAAAAACCACTGTATCTTGTTGGTAAGAATGTTTTGCCTAAAAATAGTTTGATTTTTCTTGTTGGAGAAAATATTAGGTAAAACACTTCTCAAATTTTTTGAGAGGTCAAGCACTCAAGGGAAATGCGAAACATTATGTAGAAGTAATGTGGTAAACAATTAACAAACATGCTGCCTGTTGCAAAATGAACAGAGAAAATCTAATTTAAAACTAGAATTTGGTTGTTCTAGAAGCTAGCAACAGAAATGCCGACTGTTAATTCTTCAGCGGCAATTGGTATTTTTGCAATGAAGAGTGTAAAATGACGTACGGTAGTCTTGTTGCCAGTTAAGTGACTGTGAATGATTTTTTGCAAGATGAGTGAGGATTTCTTCTAAATAATTTCCAGGCTTAATAGATGCAGAGATTTGCACAGGCTGATGTTCAGTATAATGGCATTCAAACATTTTGCTGTGTTATAAGTAGGCTGAAAAGGTTACCATTTGCTTTTTAATTACAGTTCATTTTAGAAATTCCATTCCCTATTCTTGAATGATGACTTGAATTAGAATGGGAAAGCTTTACTTCCACTTCAAGTTCTAGAATCTCAACAACGCATTTTAACTTCTGTCTACGGTAGAATTGAGTAGCTTGAACGAACATTCTTTGACATTTCGTATTAAATTCCATTAACTATTGATACAAGAGATTTAGTATCTTTGTTTTGCTGTTGCTTTTTACTGTATGCCTACTGGCTTTGTGTTGAATTTCAGCTTGGATTTCCATGTGTTTTCTTTTTTTTCAAGTGTAGCACATCAGACAGGTTATGTGTGGTATTGCATATAACAAAATGTTATATGGTAAAATTGTGAAATATTCTATGTAACAAAATTGAATATAGAATTTGAGAAAGCTAAGTCTGTATAGACCTTACCAATTAAGTACACTCTTGTCAGTTGCTTTTGGTGCATATTTTCCAGACTTTAAAGACTTTTGACATTAAAAAAAAAAAATGTATTTTCCTTATATGGATAAATTTATGGATAACAGAAATGTAAAAATCTGGTTGTTCCTTGACTTGTGTTGTAGTACAGTTTTGCACAGTAGTTCACGCCTAAACGAGCGTGTTGAGTAACTGAGTCTTGCTTTTTCCCCCTTTGTGTCTTCCCACTTCACAGCTGTGCAATGGAGGGTCTGTCACAGAACTTGTCAAAGGTTTGCTGAAGTGTTGCCAACGATTGGATGAAGCTATGATCTCATACATCCTATATGGTGCTCTCTTGGTAAGGTTGTTCACTGGGCTTGTAATGACAGCAGAGGGTGCAATTTGCTCATCTCAGACATATATTTTCCATTTATAAAGAATGATAATGTTGACAATATTATGTGGGCTATGATTGCAGCAGGAGTTGTATCAAGCATGTAATCTGGTGGACAGATGTTTCTATAGACTATGTGCAGATTGTCTTCATTACATTCCCTAACAGTAGGGTAATTGTTTTTAAATAAGGGAGTAAACTTATTTTTGTTACTGCTGGCATATAGGGCCTTCAGCATTTACACAATAACCGGATCATTCATCGAGATGTCAAAGGGAACAACATTCTTCTGACAGCAGAAGGTGGAGTCAAGCTCGTTGACTTTGGTAATGACCACTTCCCATTTGTTTTCCTGATACATGCAGTTTAGCCAAAGGCATCTGTTTACTTTCCATTGGGAAGGCAGAATGCTATAGCGAGAGATTTTCAGGACTATTATCAAGATTATTTTAAGGAGGGAAAATGGGAAAGCAACTTGATACAGCAAGAATAAAAATTCTTTCAAAAAATCAGTAATACGCTTCTAACTTAAAAGCACAATCATAATAATTTGTTTAAAACGTTTTAGAAGGTGTCATTTTATTTACAAATCTTTTTTTGCATTTTGTCAAGAACGTCAGTTTCACAGTAATTGTCCTAATTTAAATTTAAATACTGTGTCTTTTGCATATGAAAAGAAAACATCCTTCTCTTTGAAATGACATTTGTTAGCCTCTAGCATTTCGTTCCCTCTGAGCAGAAGGTAAAATGGTCCCATGTGTCCAAAACCCAATATCCATTTAATATATTATTACTGCTGTTAGATGCAAGCATGGCCAGTCAGGAAGTATTGTAAGAAATGGAGGGGTAGGGAGAGGTAGGGAGGAGGAAGGGACTTGACAATAAAGTTTAATTCAGTTCAGTATTTTTTTTCTTTTGTATATACACTCAGAAAAATAATGGAGTGCTGTATGTAGTCTGTCAGATATGTATGCAATGGAAGTGAATTATTAGTAATATGTGATTCATTAGTTAACCATAAAATGCATAAGGTAATCATCATTGAGAATAGTATTGCTTGGATAACAGATGTATGTTTAGTAGTGCATGAAGGTAAAGAAAAATGTTCATAAACTGAGAGTAGCATACAATGATGTGCCAAAAATCCTGCAAATAGTAATGATTAAAAAAAATGAAATTCATATAGTGGAAAATAAATATAATACCATGACATCATCAGTATTACAAATTTGACATAAAAAATAATTGTGTTGGAGATTATAAAATAAGTTGGAACCAAGAAAGCAGCAAACTTCTCAGTTCCTTCTAGAGACAGAAATCCATTATGTTGAACAGTAGAGGTAACAATTAAAATAGCAATGCGACAAACATGACCTGAAGCAAAATTTGCAGCAAGTTCCTGGGCTGGTATGAGGGAGACATGTAATTTCTCTTTTGGGGGAATTCTATCATTACGATTTTTGTTTGTAACTACGCCCTTCTGGGAAATATTGGCTTCTCTCTCTGACAACTCTTATCATACATGTCAATGGCATTAGCTGCTGCTGAAGCTCAGCTTGGAGCTCCTCAGTCCAAAGGCGTATCTGTGGCACACGAATCCAAGAGGCATGTTCAGGAAAACTGAGAATCCCAAGATTTCTGGCAACCCATCTCTTTCCATGTTAAGTTGTTTTTGTTTTTTTTTTTATTTTGTTAACATTTAAGATTCACCAATAACAGTAGCAAATTACAACAAATATGACTACCTCAGAAAAAGACATGAGCAAACACTCACGTGTTTCCTAATACTTAACCACTAGGAAATACCAAAATGTGCTTCCTATCTGACAAAGTAGTATGCACTAAGGTTTCATTGCTCTTTTTCTCATTAGCCCACTGCTTTAGTCAGTGTTGTCTGTAGAATTGTCCCATTTCTTGCAGAAGGTGGAAGATGCTTAGTGAAAAATGCAGAGTTCAGGAAGAGAAGGGTTTTGTCATTCAGACAGCTGAATGGCATCAAATTGGAGCCTATTCTTCCTTCTGCTAGGGTTTCTCTTTGATGTTGGCAAGTCACTTGCATCAAACCTTTAAGAAACAGCCACTCTGTGTTCCTCACTTTCCCAGTATCCAGTCTGAAACATTTTGTACTACCTTGCGGAAGAGCTAAGTGTGACTGAGCTGCAGCTCAGAACATTACAGCTCTACTTTAGGCATGTGGAGTGCCTGAAAACTGAAAGATCTCAAATTAAGCACACAAAAACAGTGAATGCATTTGATATTTTTAGGTTAATCCCTGGAACTAATAATCCTCTCCCATTTTGAAGGAATGTTAGGGAGATTTATTGTGTGATAAGGAGCAAAGAAAATAGGAAAGGAAATAATAATTCTAAATTTAGCATTGAATTGGGGCATACTAAACAAGGATCTAGAATCAAAATTGATGGAGATAAAAGGAAATACTCAGAGATTACTTAGTCAGTTCTATGCATTATGTAGGGGGAAAAGAAAGTGATTTCATACTCAAGGCAGTATGTATGGTTATTAGCACACTGAGAGGATTGTACAGTCATCTATTTGCTTCTATTGTATGACTTTACAACTTGTTCTTTTTTCAATGTAATTTGTTTTTTCCTTCAACTTCACTCAACAGCGTGACAGACTTGAATGAATGTTGACCCTGCTGTAAGGTGACCCAAAATGTCATCATTCATTCCATGTTCTTTCTCTCTTTTTCACCATCTTCCCTCCTCTCCCCTTTCTCCCTGTCTCAGCTCTTTGGTGTTCCATGCTGCTTTGGAATTTCCATAAATGGCAGCTACAAATTAGGCTAGCTTAAGAGAAAACAGTTAAATGCACAGTGCATTTGAGGCTCATAGTCTCCAGTCATAAGCTGTTTCATAGTGTTACTCAGCAAATCAAGGCTTGTGATCACACTGAAATGAAAAATAAGTACAGAAATGAATTGCTGATACAGCAACCTAATTGCTTAATTTATAAATTACTAATTTTGAGTTTCAATTTCTTACTCACTGAAATCACGCACAAATCTATTATATGTGTTTCTACCTGTTTTTCTTTGTAGGTGATACTGTGGGAGCAGATCATGTTTTCTTTCTTTTTTCCCAACAATGATAACGTGAAATGTTTTTGTCAAAATTGCATTTGTTCAGCTTATTTGAATGCTCCTGAATTCTATAGAAGCACAGCTGACAAGAGCACAGAAAATGATTTGAAATTTCATTTTTATTTGTTAATATTGTTTCATTTTGCTCTAGTTCCTTCCTTCCTTTTCTGCTGTGCTTCACTAGCTTAGCCTCAGTCAGAAAAGCAATGAAGCCAGGCTTTGCTTTAATCATTTGCTTAATTCCTAAGTACAGGCTACAATGTGAACTTGAGCTTCCATGTTTTTCACAGGAAAAGATTTGTTTTAAACAAATGCATAAATGTTTTGTTGAGCAGGAACTTCTGCAAGGTTACTGCCAGCAGCATCCAGGGAATAAATTTCAGGTAGGCTTGGGCAACATTTCTGGAAAATAAGTTTTAAATTCAGATTGGAATTTGAAATGCTCCAGTTTATACTCATGAAAAACAGCAGAAGGAGGCATCTGTGATATTTAAGTGCTGATTAAATTTTTGAATTTGAATGAAAGTGTTTCAGACTGAGATCATTCACAGAAAATCTCTCAGCAATTCTGAAAGAGAACAGCAAGCTGTGATCTGTCTGGGATGAGCTGTGGATAAAGGGAAAAATGAAATTAATCAAAGAATTCAGTAATAATGCTGCACCTACTTTGGCCAGGTGTCCTGTAGCTATGATCTCAGGCTAGAGGTTTGTTTCCTACATACTTCAAATAAACTGACTGACCTGAGTTAATGAATTTGAAGCCAAATTTGTTTCTGTTTTGTTGTAGGTGTTTCAGCCCAGCTCACCAGCACACGGCTACGTAGAAACACTTCAGTGGGAACACCCTTTTGGATGGCTCCTGAGGTAGGCAAATGTTTTTTGAATCCTGAATTGTCTCCCTTCACTGCAATGCATGATTTGTGGGCACTTTAACAAAGAAATATCTTTTCTTCCCATCTAAGGGCCATATTTCTACTTTTCTCCACATCTATGGCTCCTGTTGATGAAAGTACTACTAGAGCATACAAACTGGATTCTTTGAACAGTATTAATTCATAAATGAATTCATTAATTCATAAACAGATTCTTTGAACATACAGAGACTATTTATGTCTCTGTATGTTTCCATAAAAATACAGATGATCTCCAAGTAATTGAGGGTTGTCTTGAAAATTTTGACTTTCCAATCAAACACATTTCAGCACCACGTAATTCTATAGAGATGCATTTTAGGTGAAAAGTTCAAATATGGGACATTTAAAGAACCCTTCACAAAATAGTTGGGTATACGCAATAGATGTAGGTAGATAGGAATCTACAGCTGGGAGCTTGGGCTGGGGAAACTGAAGTCTGCAACTCTGCAGTCTCCTGAGGTTTCGCACATACAGGGACCAATCCTCTCCTGGGCTAAAGTTTTTGAACTTTTTTTTGAACCTGGCCCTGCATGCTCTTACACAGTGTGGGTATGAATCTGTGCATGTTTGTGATTTCTGCTACATTATACTCAAATTTCTGGTCTGAGGAAATGCATGCAGGTTTTCCACAGTTGGCTAGTTGATCTGTTTGGTTGATCCATTTGCTCTATTATGGAGATGGATTCACTAAATACAGGAATATTTAAAAAATAGTAGTTAATTCCCTATTTTTGTGTGCTAGCAGGAGCTGCAACTCGTAACGCTCATCCTGATCTATTACTATATTGGCCCAAACAGCCCCAGTGTTTATAGGATAGGTAAATTTAATGAGGATTTCATGTCTAACCTATTGAAATAGGCTTGTCTATCTTTTGAGGATCTTAATGGACTTTCAAACATTTACTTCTTCTCTATTAGGATGTTATGTCAGACATTCAGAATGTTCTGTAGGTTGTACTGCAGAGGAGTATTTTTTTGGTGTGCTTGTTTGAGTATTTAAATACAGGGTGGAAGAAGGAGGAGTTCCTACATTACTATCTTGATTTAAGACTCTGTAAAAACCTTGACTCAGCTGTGTGTCCTTTAACCTTAATTACAGACTGTCTTGTGAAGTAGTTGGGCCAAAAAAAATTGTAATAAAGTGTTTTGGAAGCACTAATAAGCTATTAATTCGCATAGCTCAAAATAATCTCAAACATGCTGATAACATGAGATCAGCCACAATATGAAGGTAAATACTGAAATGGAAAGAAGTGTTTACCAGGAAAGAACAAAGGGTTCACATATAGTCTCTCTATTGTAATCCATGCTACTACTCACATATTTTTTAAATACTGTAGAAGTAGGTACGTATGTCAACACAGTGGAAGAGATGTCAGAGTGAAAAGAGCAATTGGTGTATATTCTAGTAAAATGTGAGCAAGCACTCATGGATTTAAAAAGCAGCCAATGTTAGATAATAATAATAAAAACATAAAATTCGTTTGCTTTCCCAAAGTTTATTTCAAAAACAAAAACAAACAAACAAAAAAACCAGGCAACAATAATTATAGCTGTTTAACTTTGGAAGATGGTTCAAGGACTCTATGTTTCTGAGTGGCAAAACTTGAAGTTCAGAATTCTTTCACTGGCTGGGGACGGGCACACTCGGACTCATGGGATGGCATAGCTTAAAAATACAGAAAAATAACCTGCAGCGGACTTACACAATGTATTCTCTGTAAATTTAAGGTCAATTGGTTGTTTAACTGGAGGTTCTAAGGTTTAAAAACGTTAATCTTTGCCCTTCTTGCTGCAAGAAACGATGTATTTTTATAAGATATAAATTATGAAGTCAGAAATGGAGTGAAGAGGGAGTGACTTGTTTCTTTGTAAGCTGTTGAACCTAAATAATAATAGCCTCATTTGCATTGGAGACCTTTAGATGTATTTGAATTTGGAGGAATTTTGGATAGAATTTGCATCTGTTATAAGTGTGTAAATCTGTTTTCTTATGCAAAACAATTTTAAGTGTTGTGCAAACATCTGCTTATTTTAAAATATGATATCCTACTTACACATCTCTGATGCATCCTAAGGACGGCTGATTACAGGGAGCAGGGAAAAGAAGCTGCTGTAACGGATCCAAAATTGATCTTCCACACTCTCACAAAGAATGGTTGATATTTCACCATCTCCATAACAACCAGTTACGTCACAAAAGAGACACAAGATACCTTAGAATCCACTGTGCAAGCATTATTTATGGAATCACCTTCATTGAAGACATTCTGAAACCTTTATAAAACACTCCTTTACACAGTAACAGGAATATTATGAAATATTTTCTTGAACTCAGATTATTAGAGGTGATTTTTACAGTACTGTTTTGCCTGAATAATTGCAATCAATGTCAGAAATCGTACCAAATTTATAATTCATCCTGCCTGAAAATACTCATTCTCAAGGTAAAAACCCAGAAATAAATAGAGACTGAAACAGATTTGTTCAAAAAATACAACGTACTTGTAACCAGTGTGCATTATGTGCATCATTCAAACAGGATCAAGGCTAGCTTGACATACTTCCTATTTTGAAAAGGTTTGTCAAAATAACTAACCCAGTACTGATGCCTGTGTGAAAAACACTGACCAAGCTTCATTGATGCACCAGTCTGCAAAACAGCTGCAAGATGCTTAGGTATCCATCCTGCTGTTGTTGAAATAGCTTTTAAATTTCCAGTTGTGTAACACACGCTCAAGTCACTGCAGTTGCTTTCTTTGTGCTTGTATGAATGACCTATTTCCTTTGACATGAGGTACAATTTACCTTACATACTGGGAGACCTTTCTGGTATTTTTAAAATGTGCAGCCAAATTTTTATGTGAAATATGAGTGTTTAGGACTGAAATAAGCTGAATAAGGCTGCCTGACTAGCAGTTTTTTAAAAACAGTGATTTCTATGTGAAACTGTGTTAAGAGCAGTAAAAACTAGAAAAGCACTCAACAGTCTCAAAAATCTTGCTGCCAAAATTTTTGACATAGGATAAATTCTATGTCAAATCCAAATATTCCCTAAAGGACAGGAAGGAAATGTTATTATTCAGAGAAATAGAAAGGATGAAGGCAAGGGCTGTTTTTTTTTTGTTTTTTGTTTTTTTTTTTTTTAAATTGGATTCTTACTACCTTCACGTGAAACATAGAAGCCATAGGTTGTATAAAGCTATCATGGAGCCTCATCTCATGTATGGGTGAGAAAGACGGATGTAATCAGAAGGGGAAATAGGGATGAAAGACGAAGAAGACTTCCTTAAAGGAATGGAGTTGCAGGAGTGTTTTGGAGAAATGAACCATGTGAAGTAAAACTGACAGAGAATATTTTTCTTGGAAAAATGCAGGAAAGTATTCAGATGCAAGTGAATAACAGGATATGAGCAGGACACAAGAATCAGTAGTTAAGCCTGGATAAGGAACAGTCTGTGTAACAAGGAAAAGCATCATATCGTAAGATGAACTTTGCAAAATGCATTAAAGGGATTATACAAAATGGTACTTAAAATAGCAAAAGATCACTGAAAAATAGCTGCGGCTGAGGGTGTCCTGAGGTGTCTAGTTCAGCTCACTCTTCTTGCTGGTCAGCATAAAAATCAGTAGCGTAACTGTTTTGGGATGACTGGGACATTTTATTTTTTATTTATTTTTTTTTTCTAATGATTGTGAAGTTTGAGTAGCAGTAACAGTACAGATCAAAAAGATTTGTCCTTGAGCATTTGTTTTTGAGCAGAACACAGGATGAACCAAAAAGCTGCTGAAAATGAAAATCCAGAATCGAACCTGGTGGTACGGAAGCATCTGAAGAACTTGGCAAGAGTAGAGGAGCTTTAAAGTAGACTCCCTGAAAATCAATCATTGCTGTTTAACATAATTAGTATTATCTCGCAGCTAGAAACGCAGACAAACAGAAGCTGGAACACAGAAAACTGTCAAACTAAAAAAAATAAATAAGATGGAACTGTTTAAGTACCATGGTTGTTTAGGTTGTTTAAAGCTTCCTACTGCCAAATACCTGAAGTTACCTGAAGACTGCTTCTATTATGTTGAAATGAATTGTGTTGAATGCTAGCAAGAGGAAACAGATTAGAAATCTCAGAACAGAACTGCCTTTACTTCCTTACTCCCAAACCTTAACGTGTCTTGTTTTCAGCCTCTATTGCAGAGCTGGACAAAACCTAGCCAGAACTGAATGGCAAATATTCTTTTTCCCCATTAATTGAAATAGCACAAAAGTGGGTAGCCATGCCTGCATTCTGAGTTTTATTTACTAGTTCACATTTTTGTTTCATGAAGTTATCATGATCTAGCCAGCTAGATTATTGAAATTAACCTTGACCCTTAAAACAAGCTCAGTTAGAATCTGTGTGTTTGGGAACAGAAATAGAAAAAGATAATTGAAGACAGAAAAAATTGAAAAGATGCTGAAGGCAATTTAAGCCACAAGGAGTACAGTGCTATATTTTTTATTGATAACTGCTAGAAAATGACAACTGTGCACACAAAATTATGATTTGAAAGGAATGAAATTAAAACGTAGTTGATCCTTTGAAGAACTGCATTTTGAAATATGATGCAAAACAGTAGGAGAGAAAGGCTGATGCGTTGGTTAAGTTACAACATGAGGTCTGTAATACTGAGTTCATCAGAAGTAAAATCTTGGCTCCATTTTGCTATTGATTTCTAAGGGATTTCAGATGTCACACTATTATTTAAAGCTGCTTCAATTGTGTACTTTGAGTACTTGTTACTGTCCTACCGAGATGAAGTAACAACCAATAAGATTGCCACAGAAACAACCAATTATTTTCCTTTCCTCTCCTGAATAAAGGCATGTTTCCTGGGACAAAACTCAGTACATCTGAGCATCAGAATAAGTTTCTGAAATGTTAGAACTAGTTTAAATGTTAGATTACTAGTTTAAATTGTCTTTTTCAGTGCTCCTTTGTATTTTTAATCTTTACATTTGTTTGTGTGCGTGAAATAAGTCTAACACTGAAACAGTATTTCCAGTATGAAACTCCATTTGATCTGAAGAAAAGCCAACCAAACCAGTACAAAAAATAAAAAGTACCAAAAAGACATTTGTAGCAATGTAGAAGAAAAACATAAAAGGAGAGAAATCTCATTTTGTGGAGACTCGCAGGTTTTCCACTGAAGCTGGTCTTCGTTAAAGGCTGTATTCAGGTCTTAGAATTTGGTCAAAATTCAGCTCCCTCTTGGAAGTTTAGAGCTATTTACTTATTTGCCTCATATTTATCTTTCTATTGCAGGAGACATGAAAGATTCACAATAAACCTTCCAAGAACCAAAACCAACAAGAAAACCCAACATTTAATAGTAAATACATCTTCTGTAGTTAAATACTGCGCTGAAAATATAATGCACTAAACTGTTCTTATGTTTTTAATTAACTCTAAACAAACAAGTAGAATGATGCATTGTCCTGAAACTATTGAATATCTTCTCATTTTGGTGCACTTCAGCCTGTCTTATTTGACAGCCACTTGCTTACATCATGGGACTCAAGGTCACCATTCTGTTAATAGCTCTGGTTCTCTTTGCTGCAATTCCTTATTAGCTAAAATTAGCTCTTCTGATGTGCATGTTTTCTCTATGCCTTTAAATGCTAACTAAGCATGGAGCTATTGTACATGCTGATTTATGATGAACTATAGGAATTCAGAGCTTGGTATAAATAGGGTAGATTTCAATAATATATATGCCTTTCCTTTCTGCTAGAAAGCCATTTAAAAATAGTTGTACAGTATGTAATTTTTGTGATTTAAAAAAAAAACAAAACACTTCATGAACTATCTACCTTTTCAAATAAGGATAACTTTGGAAGTATTTCCTCATAATATATTCCAGAAAGGTGTAATAACTATTCTCTTACAACTTATGAATTACTGAACTGCCTGTAACTGCAGGCTTTTCGTGTTTTTTTTTAAAACTTGTGAATTGTAGTAAATGAAATAAGATTAAAATATAAAAAGATGTCCACTCAAAAATTAATATTAAATTATATTTTAAATCTTCCTCTGGAAGAAACTTCATAGACAGGTGTAGGGGACATTTCTGCTTCTTCAGCAGAATTTTGCATTTATCTGGCCTCAGAATTAATTGTGAAATATTTGAAAATCCTATGTATTTTTTAGTGTGGAAAAAAAATAATGTATGAATAATTGTATGCATGATTTCTGTTGTGATTTGGACAATGCCTGTAGTTTAACATTACTGTGTTTATGTTAGTGCATAAGTGTAAGGTGTAAAGGAAATGTCTACTTGACCTATTTTGAAATAACATCACTGCTTTCAGGGGTTAAAATAATGGGACATCACAGTGTGTTAGACTGTTATATTTAGGGAATATAATCTATCTCCTGGCTTTGAGTGTGGTCCTGAAGCATGTGGTAAATAGCATGGCTATGCCAGAGAGAAACTGCTACTCCGTAAATGTGAGAAAGCAGATGAGGAAATAAGTGGGAACCTTTGCTCTAAATAGCTGGGGCAGGACTAGGTAGAAGAATGGAGGGAGCTGCTACAGCAGGTCAGTGGCAGAGAGTGGGGTGGAATTAGATTTCTAAAAGGCCACATATAACTGAAGTGACTGATTCTAAGATGTCACCTTCTGAGAGCTGACTGGCATGATATAAACGAACTTATCTTTTGGAGAACACATTTTAAGGAAGTGAATAAAGAAATGCCAGTTTCTGCTTTGATTATTTTTCCCACTTTCTTTATTTTCAGGCTACTTGTATAATGAGCTGTGGTAGCAATGAGTTATGCAGAAGCTGCTTAAGGCCTGTAAGGAAAGCAATAGAATTCAGAAAGCTACATCTTGAAATACAAAGAGATTTCTTTAAAGATAATGGCATATGAGAGGCAGAGGATGCAGCAGAACAGCACCGGTGAGCTCTCCCTGAGAAGAGAGGTCTGGCAGAATACATCACTGCCTCCTTTGTCTCTGAGAGAGCTACAGATTTCCTCAGGGGCTGGCATGGCAGAAGGGGCTTGAAACAGTAGCCAGAGGGAAGATCAGTACCTTTGATAGCATGGCCATGATCTTGTGAAGGAATGTGGAGTGGCTGGAGGTGTGTGTTAGTTCCAACCAAAACAGCAGATGTGGAGGACTTGTGAAACTTCTGTGTAGCTTAAAAAAAAAAAAAAAAAAATTAGTGCTGCTTGCACTGGGATTTGTACATTAAGTGTATTTACCTTTGGGGCTGGAGTTGCCTCTGTTTTCGGTTGCTTCATGCAACACAATTTTGAAACCTGTGTAGGTTGTGTATCCTTACTGCCAGGTTCTGTGGATTGGTAACGAAACATGTCAATGACACTACTATTAGCAGTGTTGAAGCCATGATGAGTTCATGATATAAAGCAAAACGTGTGCTCAAAAGCTTATCTTTTTTCCACTCTGTATCTGTTGGTCTAATAAGAGGTACTCCTTTTCTCTACGAATGTAGCCTTCTGTTAGGGCAGTTTAATGGTCTCAGGAATATTTCCCTGGGCTGAGGTAAAAATAATCACTTTTTTTTTTAATTTTTTAATTCATAGCTGTTGAATTACAATTGACTGCTTGATATATAATTAATTTCAGTGAATCAATGTTAATTGAAACAATTAGTAATGCAAATGATTCAAAATATTAATTACTTTTTATTTTGGAAACGTTTTTAACAATATAATCATTTTCTGATGCACCATGGAAATATTTGAATGATAATCACAAATAAGGAACAGAAATCCACATAAAAAGGTGGGAGAATACAGAACTAATTTCAGACATGAATTTGCTTATTTTATTTGTGTGAACGTGTATGTGTACATAAATACATGTATTATATATACCCTAAATACACATGCATTAACTTCGCTCTGGATAATTCAGTATCCTCAGTGTTTTTTTGTGTTGACTTCTTTATTTTGATGCATAAGATTTCTATCAATATTTAATTTTAAATTTACCACTTATATAAATTAAGTTGGATTACATAGTGTCAGATGGAGCACAGAAATTCAGTTGATTTATTTCCACTTGTATAGTTAGCAGTTCTCCTTGCAGCACAGGTAAGAATTTTGTTCCATATTTATTTTTCATACGCAGTGCTCTGCTTTCAGCATTGTGCTCACACACCTCATAAGCTGCTTAGTTAGCTACAGCAGCTGAGTACAGCACTGCCTTTCTTCAGGAGCATCAGCATTCTAACTATAGACTCGTTTCTGCTGGTGGGTCACCACCAGTGCTAATTGTGTAGTGATTGTCTCCAGGTAGCAGATCTGTACTGTTATTATCAGTCTGTTGTACTGTATGTGCTTGCAGCTGTGTTTCATGCATGTGTTGTCTGTACGGAGACAAAATGGAAGTAAGTTCAATTCTAATAATTCCAGGTAAGCTTCAAAAGGTTTGACATATTTTGCTTCTGCTAAACATAGTAGATCTTACTTTCTGATCATGAGCAGTACATCCAGTGTACAAATAACAGCTAGTGCTCTGTATTTTGTTTTCCTTTTTTCATATCCACCCGTGATCTACTTACGCGCTTGCTGAAGTTCAGAGAAATCTTTGCATTGATTTCAAAATGAGTAGAATTATATCCTTGAGTATGAAATCTTTTTGTCAGGGAGTGAATCATCTTGTGTTCTTCTGTGAAGTGTTATGTTTCTGTAGAAGTTATAAATTGCACAGAATGCCTAATCCCTGGCTTCTTTAAATGCCCTCCAGTTAGTGTGACTGATTTATGTTCTGTTTTTGCCAGACCAGTGAATCGCCCCCACCTCACCCTGTCCCACTGTGACCCTCTATACAAATAGTGTTGACAAGTACCATCGTGTTGCCTGTTCCTCTGTGTGATGATAAGGTGTTTTTCATCCTAATGCAGTATAACTGGGCGGGAAACCGTGATGAAATTACAACTAGTACAAAAGGTCTGTCTCCTTAGCAACCTGGGCTACTGTGTCCACGTAAACAGTCTATGCTGAAGTGAAAGACTCAATGCTTGTTCCTATGACATTCTCTGCCAAATCTCAAGATTAACTACATCTTCCCAAAACATCAGGAGATGTGAACTGCCTCTTTTCGACTTTCTTTTTGACTTTTACCAGTGAGGGGGGATTTTACTGGATACAAAACAGGTACAGGCGTGATAATGTCTTTTGCGTAAGGTTGAGAAAGAAGTAGCACGTTCCTCAGTTTCAGATAATTTCTTCTGGGCTCTCTGCCTTCAGGTCCCACTGCGCAGAGCAGGAATCAGTAGAGCTTTAGAAGCTGGGAGGCAGTTTTAGCTCCAGAATTCTGACTGAAAAGAGCAGATATTTCCAAAAATAACTATCTCTGAGTTCTATATAGGCAGGAACATAATAAAAGATGAATCAATGCGATTCTTTTTTATCTGGCTTTCAGAGATTTTTGCTCTGCAGGGAGTTCCAGTGGTTTTCAAGGGAAGACAGCAGTGGGGCGCTCCCAAGGACTTTGCTTGTATACTATGACTGAGAGAGCTATTTCTTTAAATTTTGAGGCAGAGTTGTCTACTAGCCAAAATATAAAGCAAATAGTCTATACATACCGATCATCAAAGAAAAAGCTGTAATCAGACTCTTGCTTTGAAAATTAAAATCAGTGCTATTTACTGGTGCTTCTGTTAGTGGTGCATAAAATGGTAAGATTCTAATAATCAGTTCCACTGAAATTTAAAGCTTGTTTCAAACCGAAGTGGTCACTACAGTCATGTACATGCCGCATACTCAGTGTCAGAAGAGCAGCTCATTTTGTGCATTTTCTCTGACGCTGATCTCACTACAGTCAAACGATCTAGAATATACTTGGTAATAACGTCCATTGGTGAATTTTGGAAACAAAAAGAATGCAGATTAAGGGGAATATTTTTCTAAAAGAATCACTGCAGGCTCTGATATTGGAATGGAGGACAAACTGACAGTGTTTAATTCCCCTTGGTAAGAGTGCAAGTTTTTTAACTCCATGACCGTATTTACTGAATTTGTAGCTCTTAGTGGTGGAACACATGGCATCTAGAGATGCTTTATTCATTCCTTTCTCTTTGCTTGGTAGATAATACATTGTAAAGCTGAGAGAAGCTCAACAGCTTTTTTTTTTTAACCAACAATGCTGGTATACCATCCCTTCACCACCAAGTTTTGCCATTGGCCTGTAGTTAGAAGCTATTTAGATGTGCTTATAGAGTAATAAGTGTTGGTGTCTTTGCGTGTCGGAAACCTCAGCTGTGCTTTTGGGTTTTTGCTGCTGATGTAGTGTGACCTTGAGCAGGTGCTTTTTCCCTTGAAAATGAAAATATATTCCTCTGCTTCATAATGTTGGAGAACAAATAGTCAAATATTTGCAAAGGACTCAGCACAATGGTGAGAATCATTTTTTTTTTTTGCAGTAGTCACTCTTAGGAGATGGGCTTTAGGCAGCCTTTCAACCAAGCAGATAAATATTTTTCTTATATAAAGAAAGAAGGAGACCACAGCGCGTTGCATTAGTCAACTACAGATAAGCTGCTTCCAACTTCCTCTGAGTCATGGCCTTGGAAGCTGACTTGTTTGTTTGTTTTTAATTGAAAAAGTGTCTATGAGTACACAGATGTTTTTCCTTATTACGTATGTTTCTTTTATACAGTTTCCAAAACAAGTGCCCTTTCAACCTCTGAGGAAAACTGCACTGGGGAAAATTCCAGCTGATGCCAAGTATGGCCTTAGAACAAATCATCTAGCAATAGCTCTTCACTGACTTACATGCCTTTACAACAAATTTCATTTCTTTCCTTCTCTTTAAGATTCAATATAATGAAATGAAATTATCTTATAGGCTTCTGAAATAAGAGTGATGATTTAAAGCCGTATGAGTTGCATAGAATCTGTCTACTGCATCTTTTTCAAGAGATGAGGAATCTCTGGAATGAGACCAAGGTTATAATGAATTCTTTAAAGAACTAAGAATTATGTTAGAGTTTTCACTTAAGATGTTCTGTTGAAAAATAGGGAATTAACTAGAGATCAACTGCCTTCTTAAATCATATACATTTCTGCAGTGTTTTAGATAGTATGTGTAACACCTCTATTTTCTGATAAAGTAAGCGATGGGGTCATGAATTCCAGAGTAAGAGATGGGCAGATCATATGGGCCTGTTGAATAGAACAAGAAGCATGCCTGTGAGGTGAGATTCTGGAGAAAAAAAAACCAAAACGTATTTGAGAGGTCGAACTGAAATCAGGATCTTCTGCAGGAAAGGTTTCCTTACATCAGGCTGTGAGTGAGTGACTGCCTGCCAACAGCTACCTGGGATGCTGATTTGCAGGCTGGTACTTCTGCAAAGCAGTTCCCTGAACTGAAGCCTTAACACAAAGCTTGGAAGTAAAACTGAAAGTATTACTTGGAAGTAAAAAATAAATAATCTCATACAGGAACAGCAACCCTTGGAAATGCTATCAAAAGTTTCTGGTTAAGTACAAACTAGTAACAATAATTAGAACTTGGAGAAAAATCAGAGAAGTAGATATTAGCAGTATGCAGGGATCTGCAGTTGGTGTAACTGTTGAGATTTAAGAATACAAACTTGAGCCAGAATAAAAAGCCAGTGATCTGACATCTTTGCTGTTGCAAAGATAAATCTAAATTTAAATAGTAGTCTGAATCTCATGTTCAAATGAATGCCACGTTTCCAGCTTGTGTCTAATAGTTAGCTTTTGATGAGAACGCTAACAATGAGTTAACTGGAAGTGTACGTCAAGTTTATGACTCAATACTCTGCTGATGTCCAAGGGAAGATTCCTGTTAACTTCAACTTGTCTTAGAAAGGGTACATGGGACGTTAAGATTTTTTTTTTTAGAAATTATTACTACTTGAATCTAGTAGAGATATATATTTTTAATTTTAGTTTATATTTATTTGAAAAGGCAGAAATGAATGGGGGAATATTCTTATCTAAAAAGTAGCTGTGCAAATCAGTCTTTCCTCATGAATAGTCATGTAAGTTGATAAGAATAACATCAATTGGATTCTGTGCCTTCCTTTGCAATGGTTGTTGTAGGAAGTGTGTTCAAGAACAATTTAATAAAGCCATGTTCTTTGTATAGATATATGAAGCATTCTATGGAGCTTAATTAAAACAAACAAAAAAACCCAGATTGTTTTTAAAGGAAAAAAAAAACACCCAACAACTAAGAGAAGTTCTAATTTACTGATAAATTTTGTGGGATAACCAACCGAGTTATGAGTTATATACCCAAGGTTATGAATTTGAAAGCTAATTAGGATTTTATGCATGACTCAAAAAGACCAAACTTTTGTGTCACACTAGGATGGCCTGAATTGCGTGTTATGTTAATGCATTGTTTTGCTTTGTTTTCTGATAGGTCATTGCTTGTGAACAGCAATACGACTACTCATATGATGCTCGATGTGACGTATGGTCTTTGGGAATAACTGCTATTGAACTCGGGGATGGAGACCCTCCTTTGTTTGACATGCATCCGGTGAAAACTCTTTTTAAAATTCCAAGGTATGACACTAGATGGCTCTCTTCACTCGCTAGTTTGTTCCGACGCACTAGTCAAATGTGAATGAAGTATTAGGTAAACGTTTTCGATTCAAATCCTAAGAATTTATTATAGCAAAACACGTCGAAAAGGTGTAATATTGCCTTTTTTTTTTTAGCCTGGCTTCTTAAAAAAAAAAAAAATTCTCCTTGAAATATACACAATTACATAATTATTTTATTCTCATCTTGAATATAAAATCATATACTATCTGGGTACCTCCATTCAAATGTATTTTTCTTAGCTAATATTTATAAAAACCCTTTGTTTCAAAAAAGGAAGAAGCCAACGTTTGAAAATGTTAAATAACATTTTTCAATGTTATTCCTGTAGAGTCTTAGGCTGTTTTTACTGTGGAAGAAAAATACACGATTTTTATGGTGTTATGAAACAGTTTCAGCAAACAGTAGTTGTCATTTAGTTTTTCATTTACTCAAGGATGTTAAGATATGTCAATCCAGAACTTATCACATGGAAATGAAAAGGAAATAGAAATTACTTTCACTTACTGTGGAGTTAACTGTATTACTTCATGCTGACTATTTCTGGTTTCATTTTGTTTTCATTTCATTGATGCTTCCTGAATATGTTAAGATGAGGCTGACAGTGTAAAATAGGGTTTAACAGTGGAACAGTTGTAATAATAGGAGAAATATATCCAGAACTTGTACGGTATTGATTATGGAATGGCGTATATTTGTCTTTTCAACATTTGGTTCATAAAAAAGGAATCGCCACTGGCTGATAACAGTTTAAAACCTTCAGATATACAAGAGTTTGACCTTTTCTTATCTGTTCAGTTATCATAGGCTTTTACAATTTCTTCTGATTGCAATTTGCATTTCTGATTAAGCCTATTTATATGCAGATGCAGTTGTGCTAGGTTCTGCATCATATAGTTATCTTCTCCCCAGCCCAGACGTGAACTGCCACCACTCTTTGCAAAATTATTCATACTGAAGCAGCAGTTCATCTTGTTGCCTTTGCACAAGTGTAAAACAGATCCTGGCAATTAGGGAAGCAAGAGAGGCTTCAGCATGCTGAAGCAATATCTATAAATTTTATCAGTGCTCAAAACAGTTTAAAAGGACGGAAGTTGCATCAACGGTATACAGTAACAGCAAGCAATAGGATGATACAAAGAATAAGTCATGTGAAGGCTTTGATTTCTGTGTATAGTTTTTCTCTTTCCGTATTTGCTGTTGCATCTCTGCATGACTTAGCAAAACCAAGATAAAATGTCTATTTTGGTGAAATAAATAATGGGTGCATTCACAAGGGGGGTTTCATTGTGCTCTGTGTTTTATGAGCTATTGCTATACTTTACTACTGGTAACTGTGTATTCATGTTAAGATAAGACTGATAAGTGCTGCATGGCATAAGGTTCTAGAGTAGGGCAAATAGAGCTTCTCTCCTGGTAGTTGTTTGAGTAAATACAACCAAAGGATACATTCCTCTCTCACTGTGATTTGATAGTTTAGAAGTAATCTATTACATTGCAGCTAAACTATCAAAATTGTTCAATCCAAAATCCTCTAAGCTTGGGGATCTGCCATCTTTTCATTTTCTGCTTTCATAATGTCTGTGTCTGAAGCTGTACATGCAAATGTTATGCTATCGATCATTTCAGTCAGTATCCCAGAGTGGGTTTCTCATCTCTGAATCTATTCAATGCAAACTCCTATCTGGTATAACATACAGTAGCAAGGAAGTCTACAGTTTAGTTCTATTTTATTTGAAGAATTCCCTCCTTTTATTTTTGTGTGCTACTCTCTAGCTCTATTTGATAAACCTTGGCAGCCTTAGGAATCACAGACGACCCCTTCTTATATTATTTCCTCTCTTCACATGATTTAGTGTCATTGTAAGACCCAAACAAAAGAGAAGGAACTTTGCTGNTCTGTGTAGCTTAAAAAAAAAAAAAAAAAATTAGTGCTGCTTGCACTGGGATTTGTACATTAAGTGTATTTACCTTTGGGGCTGGAGTTGCCTCTGTTTTCGGTTGCTTCATGCAACACAATTTTGAAACCTGTGTAGGTTGTGTATCCTTACTGCCAGGTTCTGTGGATTGGTAACGAAACATGTCAATGACACTACTATTAGCAGTGTTGAAGCCATGATGATTTCATGATATAAAGCAAAACGTGTGCTCAAAAGCTTATCTTTTTTCCACTCTGTATCTGTTGGTCTAATAAGAGGTACTCCTTTTCTCTACGAATGTAGCCTTCTGTTAGGGCAGTTTAATGGTCTCAGGAATATTTCCCTGGGCTGAGGTAAAAATAATCACTTTTTTTTTTAATTTTTTAATTCATAGCTGTTGAATTACAATTGACTGCTTGATATATAATTAATTTCAGTGAATCAATGTTAATTGAAACAATTAGTAATGCAAATGATTCAAAATATTAATTACTTTTTATTTTGGAAACGTTTTTAACAATATAATCATTTTCTGATGCACCATGGAAATATTTGAATGATAATCACAAATAAGGAACAGAAATCCACATAAAAAGGTGGGAGAATACAGAACTAATTTCAGACATGAATTTGCTTATTTTATTTGTGTGAACGTGTATGTGTACATAAATACATGTATTATATATACCCTAAATACACATGCTTTAACTTCGCTCTGGATAATTCAGTATCCTCAGTGTTTTTTTGTGTTGACTTCTTTATTTTGATGCATAAGATTTCTATCAATATTTAATTTTAAATTTACCACTTATATAAATTAAGTTGGATTACATAGTGTCAGATGGAGCACAGAAATTCAGTTGATTTATTTCCACTTGTATAGTTAGCAGTTCTCCTTGCAGCACAGGTAAGAATTTTGTTCCATATTTATTTTTCATACGCAGTGCTCTGCTTTCAGCATTGTGCTCACACACCTCATAAGCTGCTTAGTTAGCTACAGCAGCTGAGTACAGCACTGCCTTTCTTCAGGAGCATCAGCATTCTAACTATAGACTCGTTTCTGCTGGTGGGTCACCACCAGTGCTAATTGTGTAGTGATTGTCTCCAGGTAGCAGATCTGTACTGTTATTATCAGTCTGTTGTACTGTATGTGCTTGCAGCTGTGTTTCATGCATGTGTTGTCTGTACGGAGACAAAATGGAAGTAAGTTCAATTCTAATAATTCCAGGTAAGCTTCAAAAGGTTTGACATATTTTGCTTCTGCTAAACATAGTAGATCTTACTTTCTGATCATGAGCAGTACATCCAGTGTACAAATAACAGCTAGTGCTCTGTATTTTGTTTTCCTTTTTTCATATCCACCCGTGATCTACTTACGCGCTTGCTGAAGTTCAGAGAAATCTTTGCATTGATTTCAAAATGAGTAGAATTATATCCTTGAGTATGAAATCTTTTTGTCAGGGAGTGAATCATCTTGTGTTCTTCTGTGAAGTGTTATGTTTCTGTAGAAGTTATAAATTGCACAGAATGCCTAATCCCTGGCTTCTTTAAATGCCCTCCAGTTAGTGTGACTGATTTATGTTCTGTTTTTGCCAGACCAGTGAATCGCCCCCACCTCACCCTGTCCCACTGTGACCCTCTATACAAATAGTGTTGACAAGTACCATCGTGTTGCCTGTTCCTCTGTGTGATGATAAGGTGTTTTTCATCCTAATGCAGTATAACTGGGCGGGAAACCGTGATGAAATTACAACTAGTACAAAAGGTCTGTCTCCTTAGCAACCTGGGCTACTGTGTCCACGTAAACAGTCTATGCTGAAGTGAAAGACTCAATGCTTGTTCCTATGACATTCTCTGCCAAATCTCAAGATTAACTACATCTTCCCAAAACATCAGGAGATGTGAACTGCCTCTTTTCGACTTTCTTTTTGACTTTTACCAGTGAGGGGGGATTTTACTGGATACAAAACAGGTACAGGCGTGATAATGTCTTTTGCGTAAGGTTGAGAAAGAAGTAGCACGTTCCTCAGTTTCAGATAATTTCTTCTGGGCTCTCTGCCTTCAGGTCCCACTGCGCAGAGCAGGAATCAGTAGAGTTTTAGAAGCTGGGAGGCAGTTTTAGCTCCAGAATTCTGACTGAAAAGAGCAGATATTTCCAAAAATAATTATCTCTGAGTTCTATATAGGCAGGAACATAATAAAAGATGAATCAATGCGATTCTTTTTTATCTGGCTTTCAGAGATTTTTGCTCTGCAGGGAGTTCCAGTGGTTTTCAAGGGAAGACAGCAGTGGGGCGCTCCCAAGGACTTTGCTTGTATACTATGACTGAGAGAGCTATTTCTTTAAATTTTGAGGCAGAGTTGTCTACTAGCCAAAATATAAAGCAAATAGTCTATACATACCGATCATCAATGAAAAAGCTGTAATCAGACTCTTGCTTTGAAAATTAAAATCAGTGCTATTTACTGGTGCTTCTGTTAGTGGTGCATAAAATGGTAAGATTCTAATAATTAGTTCCACTGAAATTTAAAGCTTGTTTCAAACCGAAGTGGTCACTACAGTCATGTACATGCCGCATACTCAGTGTCAGAAGAGCAGCTCATTTTGTGCATTTTCTCTGACGCTGATCTCACTACAGTCAAACGATCTAGAATATACTTGGTAATAACGTCCATTGGTGAATTTTGGAAACAAAAAGAATGCAGATTAAGGGGAATATTTTTCTAAAAGAATCACTGCAGGCTCTGATATTGGAATGGAGGACAAACTGACAGTGTTTAATTCCCCTTGGTAAGAGTGCAAGTTTTTTAACTCCATGACCGTATTTACTGAATTTGTAGCTCTTAGTGGTGGAACACATGGCATCTAGAGATGCTTTATTCATTCCTTTCTCTTTGCTTGGTAGATAATACATTGTAAAGCTGAGAGAAGCTCAACAGCTTTTTTTTTTTAACCAACAATGCTGGTATACCATCCCTTCACCACCAAGTTTTGCCATTGGCCTGTAGTTAGAAGCTATTTAGATGTGCTTATAGAGTAATAAGTGTTGGTGTCTTTGCGTGTCGGAAACCTCAGCTGTGCTTTTGGGTTTTTGCTGCTGATGTAGTGTGACCTTGAGCAGGTGCTTTTTCCCTTGAAAATGAAAATATATTCCTCTGCTTCATAATGTTGGAGAACAAATAGTCAAATATTTGCAAAGGACTCAGCACAATGGTGAGAATCATTTTTTTTTTTTGCAGTAGTCACTCTTAGGAGATGGGCTTTAGGCAGCCTTTCAACCAAGCAGATAAATATTTTTCTTATATAAAGAAAGAAGGAGACCACAGCGCGTTGCATTAGTCAACTACAGATAAGCTGCTTCCAACTTCCTCTGAGTCATGGCCTTGGAAGCTGACTTGTTTGTTTGTTTTTAATTGAAAAAGTGTCTATGAGTACACAGATGTTTTTCCTTATTACGTATGTTTCTTTTATACAGTTTCCAAAACAAGTGCCCTTTCAACCTCTGAGGAAAACTGCACTGGGGAAAATTCCAGCTGATGCCAAGTATGGCCTTAGAACAAATCATCTAGCAATTGCTCTTCACTGACTTACATGCCTTTACAACAAATTTCATTTCTTTCCTTCTCTTTAAGATTCAATATAATGAAATGAAATTATCTTATAGGCTTCTGAAATAAGAGTGATGATTTAAAGCCGTATGAGTTGCATAGAATCTGTCTACTGCATCTTTTTCAAGAGATGAGGAATCTCTGGAATGAGACCAAGGTTATAATGAATTCTTTAAAGAACTAAGAATTATGTTAGAGTTTTCACTTAAGATGTTCTGTTGAAAAATAGGGAATTAACTAGAGATCAACTGCCTTCTTAAATCATATACATTTCTGCAGTGTTTTAGATAGTATGTGTAACACCTCTATTTTCTGATAAAGTAAGCGATGGGGTCATGAATTCCAGAGTAAGAGATGGGCAGATCATATGGGCCTGTTGAATAGAACAAGAAGCATGCCTGTGAGGTGAGATTCTGGAGAAAAAAAAACCAAAACGTATTTGAGAGGTCGAACTGAAATCAGGATCTTCTGCAGGAAAGGTTTCCTTACATCAGGCTGTGAGTGAGTGACTGCCTGCCAACAGCTACCTGGGATGCTGATTTGCAGGCTGGTACTTCTGCAAAGCAGTTCCCTGAACTGAAGCCTTAACACAAAGCTTGGAAGTAAAACTGAAAGTATTACTTGGAAGTAAAAAATAAATAATCTCATACAGGAACAGCAACCCTTGGAAATGCTATCAAAAGTTTCTGGTTAAGTACAAACTAGTAACAATAATTAGAACTTGGAGAAAAATCAGAGAAGTAGATATTAGCAGTATGCAGGGATCTGCAGTTGGTGTAACTGTTGAGATTTAAGAATACAAACTTGAGCCAGAATAAAAAGCCAGTGATCTGACATCTTTGCTGTTGCAAAGATAAATCTAAATTTAAATAGTAGTCTGAATCTCATGTTCAAATGAATGCCACGTTTCCAGCTTGTGTCTAATAGTTAGCTTTTGATGAGAACGCTAACAATGAGTTAACTGGAAGTGTACGTCAAGTTTATGACTCAATACTCTGCTGATGTCCAAGGGAAGATTCCTGTTAACTTCAACTTGTCTTAGAAAGGGTACATGGGACGTTAAGATTTTTTTTTTAGAAATTATTACTACTTGAATCTAGTAGAGATATATATTTTTAATTTTAGTTTATATTTATTTGAAAAGGCAGAAATGAATGGGGGAATATTCTTATCTAAAAAGTAGCTGTGCAAATCAGTCTTTCCTCATGAATAGTCATTTAAGTTGATAAGAATAACATCAATTGGATTCTGTGCCTTCCTTTGCAATGGTTGTTGTAGGAAGTGTGTTCAAGAACAATTTAATAAAGCCATGTTCTTTGTATAGATATATGAAGCATTCTATGGAGCTTAATTAAAACAAACAAAAAAACCCAGATTGTTTTTAAAGGAAAAAAAAAACACCCAACAACTAAGAGAAGTTCTAATTTACTGATAAATTTTGTGGGATAACCAACCGAGTTATGAGTTATATACCCAAGGTTATGAATTTGAAAGCTAATTAGGATTTTATGCATGACTCAAAAAGACCAAACTTTTGTGTCACACTAGGATGGCCTGAATTGCGTGTTATGTTAATGCATTGTTTTGCTTTGTTTTCTGATAGGTCATTGCTTGTGAACAGCAATACGACTACTCATATGATGCTCGATGTGACGTATGGTCTTTGGGAATAACTGCTATTGAACTCGGGGATGGAGACCCTCCTTTGTTTGACATGCATCCGGTGAAAACTCTTTTTAAAATTCCAAGGTATGACACTAGATGGCTCTCTTCACTCGCTAGTTTGTTCCGACGCACTAGTCAAATGTGAATGAAGTATTAGGTAAACGTTTTCGATTCAAATCCTAAGAATTTATTATAGCAAAACACGTCGAAAAGGTGTAATATTGCCTTTTTTTTNTAGCATTTCACTGAGAAATGCAAATGAACAATCATGAACATTCCTGCTACTATATTTGTTCCTAGAACATTCATGGGAATTACAGAAGAACTAAATCACGTGTAGCATTTCACTGAGAAATGCAAATGAACAATCATGAAAATAAACATGCCTAGCTCTCAGCTGTTTTCTGAGCAAATGAGAAGAATCACCTCTGGTATTCTGTTCTATTCTCAGTGCTGCACTCTAACCCTCTCAGAGCTGTAGGTAGAAGCTGAAATGCCTAGCAGATGTTTTTAGTGACTCCATATGCTGTTCATTTCACTCATTAAATGCACATAAACTGCTTTAGTCAACCAGTTTCTAAAGTAAATTACTACTTTTCAAAATTCATTGCATAAGTAATAGCAGACGGCTAAGATACAGTAAGTGCCATTTTGTTTTGCTCTAGTGGAAAATTGCATGCTGACAAGGTCAAGGCCTGCAGTGTGAGCGCAGTGAAGTGACGAAAGGCACATCCAGCACAAGGAGAGGTAGTAGATGGCCATCAATTAACTTGTCTCCTTCAAGAGAAGTGAGAATATCAAATGTGGCTTACTTAGATTTATGAGGAAGAACTAGCTAAAAACTTTGCTTTAAATGCATAAATAAAAAACACATTGTTTTTCATGTGTTTTTAAAACTTCTCTCAATTCCTTGAAAACTCATATGGATGTACAGTAGATAGCAGCACTGCCTATGATATTTCTGAGGCAGTAATACTGTGAAGGCAAGACATTAATCCAACATACAATGATTACTGATTTTAAGGAGGTTCTTTCTATGGTGCATGGTAACCTCGAGGTTGTAATAAAGTCTAGCCTGGCTGAAGTTTTTTTTGTTTTGTTTTGTTTTTTTAATTTTTTAGTCCAGAGGAGTACTTGTGCTCTGCATTTAAAATGGGTTTGAAGACAGTGAGAAAATCATTCAGTTATGAATAGTTAACAGCCAATTTTCCACTATTCAGCCAAGAGAACAGCTTCCTTCCAGGTAGATAATTCACATGTAACATTGCTTTGCAGTAAAACATTTACTGTTCAGATATTTTTATATGATTGATTAATATGCTTTGTTATGGAAATAGATTCTTAGGCTAAAAATAGAGATAATCCAGGACTCATATTGCTCAGTGAAGAACAAGGTTGCTTCACTTTCAACATATAAATCTGCATCATTACTAGAAGTTGCTGAGATGCTGCTGATGCCTTATTAGATAAGGTTTAGATAGATTACCTGCAGCACTAAACAATTTACTGAGAACAGAAAATGGGCTTTCAATTCAGACTAGAAATGAAACATCACAATTATGTGAGATGCTCTGTAACCTTGGAAACAATTGAGAGCGGTGACATCAGCAACAATTATGTGCAATTTTTGTCTTTAGTTTATCACCAAGGTAACCAGAGCAGATTTCCCTGCTTGAAATTTTAAGAATGTCTCTGCTCAGTACTAAGTGAGCATGCATGAAGCAGACTGTTTAGAGTCTGTTGAGTCTGTTAAAATTGCATTATGTTTCCCTTTCAAAATGGTCCATCAGGATTTAAATTGTGTAAACTCAAATCATTGCCCTCCCCCCCAAATCCTTTGAAACAGCTGCAGGCAAATGAAGCCTTCATTAGTGCGTTAAATTCTCTGAATACTAGAAAGAAGGATAACATTGAATTTCTGTTGCTGAGAACAAATACCAAGTATTGCAACTGTACCTAGGGCCTATAAATTGCCTTACATTGTTTTGAGGGATGATATTCATCCATAGTTGAGGATAGATGATGTTCTGACATCAAACTTCCTCTAGGAAGGTTTGCATTAAAACCTAGGTTCACAAGAGACTAGTAGCCATTGCTGCTTGTTGAACAGCCTAGCATGACTTTCAGTTTCATGCTTACTTCAGAGAGGTTTTTTTTTTTCTGCACTGGGCCTTGCAGAATATAACATTTGAATTAAAACGTTGTATAGGGAGAAATGTGACTGTACCATTTATAATTATGATGAGATGGGGAAGAAGGGTTGGAGCCATAATGCTGACAATGTTCAGGCAGCATCTCATCTTTGTGTCATTCAATTTTAGAGAGAAGCATTTTAATAGTAAGAATTGGTCATCTTAATCAGTCATTCATGGAGACAAAACAACAAAGAGGCTGCCCTTCAGGCGTTAGTTTAACACTGGAGCACAATCTCAGGTTAAATGCACATCAAATAGCAAGTTAGGAGTATATGTATAGTCTGAAGTTGTGTATTTTACCTGTGATATTTTTGTTAAATATTTCATAGAATGGTTTGGGTTGGAAGAGACCTTTAAGATCATCTAGTTCCAACCCCCCTGCTGTAGGCAAGGAAAACCTCCCTCCAGACCAGGTTGTTCAAAGCCCCATCTAGCCTGGCCTGGAATGCTTCCAGGGAGGGGGCATCCACAGCCTCATTGGGCAACCTGTTCCGATGTCTCACCGCTCTCACAGTAAAGAATTTCTTCCTGATATCTGGTCTACATCTACCCAGTCCTAGTTTAAAACTGTTTCCCTTTGCCATCTTGCTACATGCCCTTATAAAAAGTTCCTCCCCAGCTTTTCTTCAGGTACTGGAGGGGCTGCAATGAGGTTTCCTCAAAGCCTTGTCTTCTCCAGGCTGAAGAGCCCCAGCTCTCTCAGCCTGTCCTCATAGGGGAGGTGCTCCAGCTCTCTCATCATCTTTTGGACCTCCTCTGGACCTGCTCCAACAACTCCATATCCTTCTTGTGTTGGGGGCTTTAGAATTGGACACAGTACTCCAGGTGGAGTCTCACGAGAGAAGGGTAGAGTGCAGAATCACCTCCCTCAACCTACTGGTCGCAATTCTCTTGATGCAACTCAGCCTTCTGGGCTGCAAGCACATGTTGCCAGCTCATGTTGAATCTTTCATCAATCAGCACTCCCAAATCCTTCTCCTCAGGGCTGCCCTCAAGCCATTCTCTGCCCAGTGTGTATCTGTATTTCCTTTTTTTTTTTTTTTTAATACATGTTTATCCTTAATTTGCTGTGCACATAAAGCAGGCACTTGTTTTCTCCTGAGTTATTGTGTATTCATCTTATGATTTTGAAAGGCCATCAGCATACAGGCAATATACCATACTTGTGCCTTAGAGATACAAGCTAGAACTTATTGTTTCAAGGAAGATAATACCATTCTGTTAGTGTTTTGAGTGTAATCCTGAAGAAGTGAAACAACATTTCAGACCATTAGCCAACGGTAAATGTTGGAATTCATTAGCTGACATTGCTTAAAATGAATGAAAAAAATTAAATTAGATTTTTGCTTGAAAAAAGATAATCTTCTCACATACTTTGGCATTGCAGAGAGAATAAGACACCTCATACATTTCACAGTACTAAAGCCTTTCATGGGATATAATTGAAAAACAGATGCCTTCCTCAGAAATAGAATATTGATGTTCATATTTGTGAAAGAATTAATTCACTAATGATAGAAGGAGAAGAAAATGGAAGCCAAGCTTTTTAGATGCTAGTCACAGTCTAACATGGTTGTAATTATCTTTAGGATTGTAACAAATGTGTAATTGCTATTTTATTTTTGTAATAAATATTTTCTAGAAACCTGCAATAACAAATAATCTCACTATCTGCAGACACACTTGGTGAAAACGAGCTGTGCCTTGAAAGGTATTGATTTGCTTGTTACAGTTTTCAGTTTGATTAATGTTAAAATTCCAAGGAGTATATTTAATCATTACTAATGATTAGTACAGTAATAAGGCATTAGGCATATCTACACATTTACTATTAACAATTAATGTCTTATATTTCTTTCCTATCACAGGTGCAATCATAAGTTAGAACTCATAAAAATTTTAAAGAAATATTTATTGAAGTAGACATTGGTTATAAATCTTGATAACTGGTATTCAGAGATTTAATAATGATTTCTGTGGATTTATTTTATGCTAATGAAAGGCCATTCAGATTATAGTTGTGTTCCAGCTTCCCTCAAGAATCCTTCCAGGAGCTGCAAGCTTTCAGCACTGCTGTGAGGCCAAGAATAACTCCAAGGCAAGACATCAAGTACTGCATTTTGTGCAGGGGGACCACATTTTGTATACAAACAAACTGATATGTAGTCAGACTAAATGACTGTTGAATGCGAGGTTTACAAAGGTCACAGTAGTGTTGCGTTAAAAAAAATATCAGGCAGGAAAGGGAGAAAAATGGAAAGAGGAGGGAAGTGGTAAATAACAGCATTGTGAATTGTTTGTCTGGTCCTGTGGTACCATCAGTATTTTTATGGAGATAACTGACTGACAGTGAATTCCCAGTGTGAATACCCAACTGCAAAAGTCTTGGGCAACCTCATCTGATCTCATCGCTGTGTCTGCTTTAAGCAGGAGATTGGACTAGAGACCTCCCAAGGTCCTTTCCAACTGACATTAGTCTGTGCTGTGGTAGAAAGATTCACTTCATCCATGCTGGTATACCGGGGGGAAATCTGAGAACAGGATAATTCATTTATTTGTCAGGCTTGAATGAGACCATTGTTGGACTAATTTTTCTGGTGTTGTTAATAACCCTTCAAAAATAATATTGAGGGCATCATGAAGAAAAAAAGTGATGAAAAAATGATGAAAAAAAAAGATTATCTGAGAAGAAAGGAAAAGAAGTTGGTAAAACTGATTAAAACCAAGTGAATTATTCAGGAAAGTTGTGATTATTCTTGATGAGAATTCTTATATTTGTTATATTGAAAAATTTATATAGTTATATTGAAAAAAATTATAACAGATCTAAGAGAAAGTCAAAAGCAACTTGAACTAGCTCTTGTTTTCTCTAGGATAGAGATATTTAAGGCTGTTACTTTAATGTACTTGGCAAATGAATGATGAGATCCAATGACTGGAAGCTATATTTAGAAAAATTTCAATGGAAAATCTATCAGTTTATTTATGGTAGTATTTAGTAAGGGTGAATATTCTGATGAACAAGCTGACTTTCCTTTTCTTGTGATCGTAAAACTGAGGTGAAATGTGTTTGTTCACAAAATTCTCTTCTTTGGTTAGACTGTTGGATTTGGTGCAAAAAATATTACATATACCACTTGATATGAAATAAGTCACAGATGGTGATACTGGTCTAGTTTGGCCTTGGAACTGGGAGTCTGTGTACGTATAGCTGGAAGTGCAGATGATGTATGTAGGAGATAACCTTAGTTTTTGCCTAACAGCCTAGCTCCAATACCATCTTAAACATTTCTTGAAGAGAGGACACGGTGCTGTCTTCTCTAGCGTAATTGTAGGAGATATTGTCTTAGACTGTGGCTGGAAAATCAGGCATGTGGTGTAGGGGAGAAATAAGACATATCTGTGGGACTACTTGGTTGGAAACAACTCTTGTGCATCTGGAAGGGCAGTGCTTTTTTGTTCTGTGCAAACCTTGCTTTAGTTGTCTTGAGGGGGGCAGGAACAACTTTCCTCTTTAGAGAGCTGATACCTGTGCTTTGGCATCCAGTAGTGCAGCCTCTGAGACTATTAGGTAAAAATAGTTGTAACATCTTATATCTTTCTATCTCTCTGACTAAAGGAGTTTGACTTTATGCAGTTTAGTTTTGTTAAATTAGCCAAAATGCAATATCTAGGTTTCTTCATTCAAAATTTAGATTATATCAGATTCCCTTTTATCAGGCTATTCACATAATAGACAGTGCTGGGTGAGGATGTTCTGAATTACAAGAAGGTGGCTTCATTGTGCAAGCTGATGAACCATGATCTGTTGCTAGCATGCAAATGTGTCAGACTTTTACAGGCAGCATCTGCTTGAAGTGTCTAGGGAAACAAAAAGAAAACAACCATCCTACACTGAAACAAAAACAGAGATCTTACTTGATGCAAGTGTAATTTTCTTCTATGTTTAGCCATTCTAGATGTTTTAAAATTTAGTGCTGATGTCATGTTAACACATATGTAATTAACTTTTAGTTCCTCATTATAATTCCTGTATTTCAATTATTTTAAAAATATTTTTCTTTCTCAGCTGAGTTATTTAAAAGTTGTCTAAAAGCTTTTTTTTTTTTTTTTAGTATCTTTATTTCTCACATTTGGATATTCAAGCCCTGCAGAGCTTAGTATGACTTTTTTAAAACACCAGGTACAGGTAATGCTCACTTAACTCAAATATGCTGTAATGCTCTTTGAGAGCGCTCTCTTTGAAGAAATCGGAATGATGGATCTCAACAGCTGTGTCAGAACTCTGCACTCCAGAAAAAGCAGGGAAGACATGATTATGTATTGTTTAACTGTTGTTAGATGTCTAAAAGGACACAGAGTGCCTGATTCTAGATACCGTCAGAGTTTATTTGGAACGTAAGTACAGGATGTTTTCCTAAGTTTTAAATTTAAAATGCTGCTTTAATCAGTGTGTTAATATCTACTATAGAAAAAGATAGCTAAGACGTGTTTTTGTATCTTCAACACTTACTGCTATTGTATTCTATGCACTGTTTATATTAAGGTTTTCACTGATACCCTAAGAAGATGAAATCCTTTCCCAGCTAAAGTTGATGGCAAAAATCTAAGTTTATTTAGGACACTCAAATTTCACATGAAGTTTTTCTTCCATGGCTTGAAGAACATGCTTATCTCATACCTGATTCTTTATTTTAATATATTCCTCCTGTCCATTCCTCCACCATCAGCTACTTTGCAGTTTGTACCCCTTCCCAGGGTACTGCAGTCTGTTATGTAGTAGCATTCTGTGGCAGCCACAGAAATGACACTTTTCAAAACGTGTGCTTTTAAAAGGTCTGTATTATATTTCTGTTTACTGGATTACATCCTTTGCTGTTTTCTCATTTCATCTCCCTATGACAAATGTCAATTTTTCTCTTAACCCATACAGAATGATTTACATCAGCTCTTTTCTGTCTTCCAACTGTGCTTCATCACTATGTTACTTTAAATATTATAATTATCTTTCTTCTAAACTTACTTTCTCAATTCTGTCCTCTTTGGTCCCCAAAAAGGTGGTGCTTGTGTTTATTAGTTTTCACTCCAGTTGTAATCTACCATGATTCCTTTCATACAGTGTTTTTTAAAAGCAGATCAAAATTTCAAGTGTTCTGAAAGAAAGCTTATTGGAAGAAGGAATAGGACAGGAAACAAATTCCATTTTATATACAGTCCTTGTGATCAGAAGGCATATTACCTGAAAAGAGAATTCCTTTAACAGGTCTTGTACACTTCTTTATGCTTTGGCATTTAGTCAATTGCTTTAGAATCTTTATAATATCCCTCATAATGTTCCATTGGAAACATGCCACCATCAACTAACGTCTTCCTTCCATAAATATTCAATTATGAACCAGACAGGTAGGACTATCAGAATAATATTTGTTCTTACAATGCTACGAACCAGACTAAACCAAAACCAGTAAGTTCTGAGTCAAAAAATACGAATAAAGAATAATCCTAGTTTCCAGTAGAAAATGCAGACTGCTTGTTTTTATCAACCATTATTGAATTCCATGTTCAGTGCTAGCCGTATCAATCATATGGTAATACATTTATTTTATGGGGTCACTGTTGTGCTTATTTTTATTTTTATGGATCCTCAACTAAAAGATTCCTTTCTCTGTGAAATAGAAGGATGAGAGTGTTTTCCTCTTTGAAAATAAGAGCTAAATTAATAGAACAAAGAAATAAAAGTAAAGAAGAAACACAAGAAGCAAAAAGTTTTGCCCAGTTATCATAGGAGCTTACTGGCAGAGGTAGGCAGAACAGAAGATCTTATCAACTGATCCCTCATTCAGAATCTGAATGCTTTACTGGGCTGAAAGTTACTCTTTGGTTTGTATTTTTGGGGCTGTAGAATCACAGAGGGAAATTACGCTGGGGAAGGCTGATCTTGCTTCTCTTTTATAACTGCATCGCCAATTTCTCCTCAACTATTTCTTGCTTTCTCTGCTTGCACTTTCCTTTTATCATATCTCAGTAGTCTCTTATTAACTCTTTGTCTGAAATTATCAAAGACTTTTGCTCACGTTAGTCTTCAGTCCCTTTTCCTCCATTTCTTAAATAAAACAATTTGTGATGTCCCTGTTAGTTTTCCTCTCGTTGAGCCAAATTTTAGATGACTTTTGAAGAACAGATATGCTCCACTAGGCAGCACCCTCAGGCATGAGATATAATCAGGCCTCATGAACTGATTGATATACAGTGGGAGTTTGAAACATGTACAGTTGAATTGCAGTTAGAAATTTACCTATGTGATTTTCACTTTCAGATTTTAAGATACTTTATTTTCTCAGACAACACTACAAATATGCCATGTAATTGCAGTATTTTACTATTCCAACTACAAAACTGTAGTGTCTAGACAACACCATATGTGTTTCAGCCAGGCAAAGAAGCATTACTGTCCCATTTTGTTTCATTGGCAACTGACATTTCTCCTCCTTTTCAGATTCACAGAGCCATGGTTTTAATAGAAGAGCAAAATACTACACTGCAGTTAAGATGTGAATTGATTATAAATAAAAATCTCTATTGTTATTTCCTTTGTTTCAATTGTTAATTTGCTGGTGCCTTTTTAGCTCTCTGAAACTTCTGTGAATAACTGAGATGATAAAGCATAATTATAATTCAATTATGCTGTCTGTTTTGAAGCTTGACCATCGGAATGCAAAACTGTGTGGGTTCACCTCCATCCAGAAGTATTTCTGAAATAAAATACTTGTTTCTGTCTCACTGAAGCCAGAAAATGAATCTGAAAACTGAAGAGTAAATGACAGGAATAAATGATGCCTTGTCAAGTCCTAAAAAAGGCTAATGAAAGTGCAGCTGCCAAATCTGACTGAAATCAGTGGCCTGTGAATTGCAATGTTCAAGGGAAAAAGTCAAAGATATTCCAGATGTTCCCAAGCAGAACACTTCGCAATACTTTTTCATCCATTTTCTTTCTGTCTGTATAAACTAAAAAAAAATCCATAATTGAGATTTTTTTAAATGCATTTTCTGAAGGTCATAATTTAACCTTCAAAATGATTTAATGTGCCTAGCACATTATTTATTTCTGTACTCATTACTTTAAAGGTGACTTTTATGTACCATTTCAAGTACAGGATTGTTCATGTGAAGGAGGTTTCTTAGGATGTTTGTTTTGACAGGCTCTTTTATGTCCTTCCTGAAGTGCTTTTCTTTTGGCAATACATAAAGTGAATCCTCAAAATCAAAAGGAGATTTGTGCATAATTCTGGAAAGGACTTTTTTTTTTTTTTTTTTTTTTTT
>JACDJE010000219.1:216662-359577 GCA_016647715.1 Pavo muticus | reverse complement strand
TTTTTTTTTTTTTTTGTTGTTTATTTTGCCAACTAAGTCCTTGCCTCTCAACTTCTTGCCCAAGACCTTTTCTGCATCGTAATTTTGATCCAAAGTGCTCAGTCCTAGTTTTTTGGCTCAGTGACACTGCAGTTAGACTCTGGATTCAGTCAATTTCTTAAGTGAGACAAACAGTTGTTGAACCTTCAGAGGCATTTGTGCGGTGCCTAGGATAACTTCTGTCTTAAAATTGCTCTGCTGATTCCTGCAATCAAACAGCTTAGATTACGGTAGGGTGAGTGGCAGAATGCTCATACAACCTGAACGGATTTTGTCTGGGTGGTAGTAACGAGTAGTCCCTGCCTCCTCATGCTCTGGGGGGTGCCTGTCAGAACTCACCCTACAGTAAGCTCTGCTCCAGTAAAGGTTTAAATCAAACCATAAGTCTGCATATCTACTGAGATGGGGGGAGGGCTGGCTCATCTGATTACCAGAAGTTCATGAGTGGTGATAACACTGCTCTCAAGTGAAGTTTGGAGCTTACTGCACCTTTTGGATACAGTGAGAATGGAGAACTAGTTCAGCTTGGCTTTGCTTTCACCTGGATTACGGCCACTAGCAGGAGCATATCAGTTTCTGAAGTTACATCACAACTGTAATTTGCCATTCAAGCCATGTTGATGTTGGAGTTCAATGGTGCTGAATATTAAGGTGCACAGGTCGAATTCTGGGATTATGGTTGTAATTTCAAGACCTGGGTCAGGAAGTGATATAACCTTATACAACTCCAGCCTTATATATGCACTCATACTCTAGTTTCTGACAGAGACATATACAATTTAATTAGTTCATAACTGCTCCTCTTTCAGCTGTGGTTTCTTGTGGTTTGATGTGAAATCAGCAAATCAGGTTTCAGCTATTGTTCAATGTACTAATGTACTAAATACACTAAAACAAAATGACAACACAGCATGTTGCACAGTTATGCTGTGACTGTGGTACCCTGCAGTCAAGTTCCAATTTATTTGGAAGCATAAAAATCCACTGAGAATAATGAACAATAAATGTCATGTGTTATTGACCTACTGCATATATCTGATTTCTGTATGCATTCTCCCACTTCTTTTTTTTAATGATTGGACTGATTTGACCTTACTTTGAAGAAGAGGTGACATTGCCATTCACAGTAAATGACACTTGGACATTACTCAGGCAGAGTTATCTGAAATTGTTCTTGTTCCCTTATATTCTTGATTACAGTAGATCCATATGTTTCTATTTATATTAACTTCTGCATGCTAAACTAGTCTAACTTTTATGCTGATGATTTCTTTGCATCAGCAGAAAGATTTGTAATTGTTTACAACTTTTGTTACCAAAGAGTTAATAATCTTTAAAATGTTAGTAATGGTGAAGTTGCCAAAGCTAGATACAGAAATCTGTATGCGTGTTTTCACAGAATTGTCCCATTCCCAAATAGGGAACCACAGTAGTTAAGTTTCTGTCAATTCTAGTTGTTTGCTTCTTTTCTGGAGGCAGCCAGTAGTTGTGCCACTAGCCTTGGCACTGAGTGTCAACTTCTGGAGTTATGGAGCTAAGACCTTTATTTAAATGAATTACACTGGAGTCTGCAAGTCTTTGACTTTATAGGACTTGAACCAACCAGTGAATTAAAGATGTTGTACTCTGTCTCAGCGGTTGTATGCCCCCAAGATCTTTGGAGACACCTTCTCAGTTCATGCTAGCAGATAATACTAAATTAGGCTCTTATGGTTTTGTTGAACTACTTTGAGGAAGGAAGTCGGAAAAGATAACAGTAGTCAAACATCACACTCTTTTTGCACTCTCTAAATAAAAAGTAAATAATGTATTAAATTCAGGTGGTACTACTTACAAAGCCTAAATGTTCTTCCACTAGATAACAAATTACAGTTCTCTTTTCTGTATAGCTGTTAGACCCACAGAAGCAAAGGTCAGAGTGACACTGCTTTAGAAAATGAAATACTCAGCAAAGCATAGTTAAAATTTCAATCCTCAGGAAACTCTGTTCAGGAATTAAATCTTTATTCCGAGACTTAAGATATCTGTTTAACTTATCATCTATAGCTAACACAGGTCTATGTCTTAATTCTGTAACTTGAGCTATGGATGGACAAAGACCCATGGAATGATGAGGTCTGCAAATGAGCATGTCTGCAGATATTTCATAGAGCTTTGTTGGGAGAAAGGCTGCAGAGAGATATGTTGCTTTATGTCCTTCATTTTTTAGTGTATTTTAAACTGGAACTACTAACTGTGTGTGTGCAGTTTGAAGTGGGTAACAAAAGTGCATTGATGACCTGACAGTATTGATCCTTGTCCTAGATGAGAGACACACATATGCTGTTTCTCATGTCTAGAACTGTCTTGCAAATATCAGAAATCTATTTGAGCGGAACAGTAAAAAGTTTCTTTTCATTGAGTCCACCATAAGAAAATATTAGAGATTTAATTTATCCAAAAAGAAAAAATAGAGTTGCACTTCATGGGGCAGGTTAACACTCTGAGTTTACTCGGTATCTCAATTCAGGCATGAAACACAGGTTTCTCCACTGTGCTCCACTTCCCTGAAAATCTGGCCATTACTTCATTGTAGGAGATGCAGTATTTTCAGAAGTGCTCATCATTCAGCATTATTTTTTTTATATGAAGTTTTAACTTCGTACCTTTTATGCTATGGCCTGCACTGTTGGCTGGATGCTTAAGCATTCTCCTATTTCTTGTTTCCACAGAGAGTACAATGTCTGAAATAAATATCTGATAGCAAAAATGGAATGAAGAAAAAACATCATTTAAGTTTTAAGTGAGGAAATTTCACTAGTCACACACTAGTCTTTCGGACCTAAATTTTGTTTGCGTAAGGTGAATTTGAAAGAAAAAGGGATACTTACTTATCGACTAATGTAAATTTTAGAAATTTAGAATTTTAGAAACCTTTTTCATTCGTTCTATTATACAAACGTGCATTGTTTTAGAAACAGTTGTGACATCACATGCATGAGTCTTATTCTGAAAACTGCTGATAAGAAAGAAAACATTATAGCAAATGTTAATGTTCTGTTTTGCAATGATACACACGTTATCACTCATCAAAATGAATTCTTGGATCTAAATCATAAATCTCCTGAAAAGGGACCTCCAGTGCCCATAGATAGAGATAAATCATACTGAGAAGACACTGAACCATGAAACAATTCTGTTAACATGTCATCTGTCTAGAAATATATTCTCAAATCTCCAACAGAAGGGTCTAAATTATGAAGGGAATGTGGCCTAGCAAAGTTAGTAATTTGAGAATTGACACTTTTGGCCTATTCCATCTGCTGCCATTACTTAGGTGTGTCTGTTTTGGCAAAATATTACAGAGATTGTCAAATACCAGTAGACCTCAGCTTTTTAAAGTAAAATAGACACATAAATATTTCAAATCATGCTATCTTATAAGAAGTATTACATCATACAAATACTAACTCATAAGGTAGAAGTAATTTGAAATTTTGAAAAGAAAATTAATGGACATGAAAAGTAATGTGGCAAAGAGGAGATAACTACTGTACGTTGTACTCTGGAAAGGGTGGTATAGTACCAGTGCAAAAAGAGGATTTTGGACCATGTTGCAAAGATCTTGTATTTTAGGTAATATCAATAGATAATCAAATAATATTTGTGTCAGGGTTGAATTCAGTAATGAGTGGCTGGTAGTAGTGTTATCTTCATTATATTATCTGTGCCTAGAAAGCAGAGAGAGTTGTTTGTGTCTAAGATTGTATCAAACATGGATAAATAGTCTTTCAAGTCTAGCAATAGATCTAAAAAAGGAAGAGCATGTACTTAACAGACATCATAGCAAAATGAGGTCTGTTCCCCATTACCTTATATCATTTTAATATATTTGAAAAAGTGGTAAAATATAATAAACATTTTCTGTATACTACATGAGATAGTGGACAATCAGCCCTAGAATTACAGCTTGGTGCAACTTCTCTCCTCTCTTTCCTGAGCTATTTAGTTAACACATAAACAGTAATGTAGTTGCATATGTCATCTCACTGATTTTGTCTTTCTATTGCTATTCATAAATTGTATACAAGTAGAACTTGATTTTGCAGATGTTTTTTTTTTGTTTTGTTCAGATGTACTGTAGCTGTTGTGGTTTAACGTAGCAAGTGGCTAACGACCGCACAATCATTTGTTCACTCCTTCCCAGTGAGATGGGAGGAGAGAATCAAAAGGAAAAAAATACTGAGTAGAATTTGTGGGTTGAGATAAAACTATTTACTAAGATGGAGAAAAGGAAAAGGATAATAATTATGACAAATAAATATGAATATATATAACAAGTGATGCACAAGCAATTGCTCAGCACCTGCTGACTGATGCCCAGTTAGCCTGCCAAGCAGCAGAAGAGAGAGAGATGAACTCCCATCTCCTTCAAAACTCTCCTTCCTCATGTTGTCATACTGTATGAAATATCCCTTTGGCCAATTTAAGTCAGCTACCCTGATTCTGTCCCCTCCCAACCCTTCTTTACTATTAGCTGAGAAACTGGAATGTCCTTAGCTCTGTACAACACTGCTTAGCAACAGCTATAAACATCAGTGTGTTATCGTTTCTCTCCTACAACCAAATCATAGCACCAAAGAAGACACTGAAGAAAACAATTCCCTCCCAGCTGAGACTGAGACAGTAACCTAATTTCAGCAAGTAATACTTGCTCTGTGGCTTGTTGAATAGTTTGCTGTAAGCATTCACTATTTCAGCTGATAGAGGGGACTTTGCCTGCATAGTAGTTGATGTTTTGTGACTGGTAAAGAGTCTCTCCTCCGACTGTCTTTCTGGTGAATACAGGCAATTACAAATAGAAGGGCATTGTCTTATATTTATATTCGTCAGCGCTCATTTAGAACAAGCCATTTCAGCAAACATTCCTGCTACTATATTTGTTCCTAGAACATTCATGGGAATTACAGAAGAACTAAATCATGTGTAGCATTTCACTGAGAAATGCAAATGAACNATCTTTATTTCTCACATTTGGATATTCAAGCCCTGCAGAGCTTAGTATGACTTTTTTAAAACACCAGGTACAGGTAATGCTCACTTAACTCAAATATGCTGTAATGCTCTTTGAGAGCGCTCTCTTTGAAGAAATCGGAATGATGGATCTCAACAGCTGTGTCAGAACTCTGCACTCCAGAAAAAGCAGGGAAGACATGATTATGTATTGTTTAACTGTTGTTAGATGTCTAAAAGGACACAGAGTGCCTGATTCTAGATACCGTCAGAGTTTATTTGGAACGTAAGTACAGGATGTTTTCCTAAGTTTTAAATTTAAAATGCTGCTTTAATCAGTGTGTTAATATCTACTATAGAAAAAGATAGCTAAGACGTGTTTTTGTATCTTCAACACTTACTGCTATTGTATTCTATGCACTGTTTATATTAAGGTTTTCACTGATACCCTAAGAAGATGAAATCCTTTCCCAGCTAAAGTTGATGGCAAAAATCTAAGTTTATTTAGGACACTCAAATTTCACATGAAGTTTTTCTTCCATGGCTTGAAGAACATGCTTATCTCATACCTGATTCTTTATTTTAATATATTCCTCCTGTCCATTCCTCCACCATCAGCTACTTTGCAGTTTGTACCCCTTCCCAGGGTACTGCAGTCTGTTATGTAGTAGCATTCTGTGGCAGCCACAGAAATGACACTTTTCAAAACGTGTGCTTTTAAAAGGTCTGTATTATATTTCTGTTTACTGGATTACATCCTTTGCTGTTTTCTCATTTCATCTCCCTATGACAAATGTCAATTTTTCTCTTAACCCATACAGAATGATTTACATCAGCTCTTTTCTGTCTTCCAACTGTGCTTCATCACTATGTTACTTTAAATATTATAATTATCTTTCTTCTAAACTTACTTTCTCAATTCTGTCCTCTTTGGTCCCCAAAAAGGTGGTGCTTGTGTTTATTAGTTTTCACTCCAGTTGTAATCTACCATGATTCCTTTCATACAGTGTTTTTTAAAAGCAGATCAAAATTTCAAGTGTTCTGAAAGAAAGCTTATTGGAAGAAGGAATAGGACAGGAAACAAATTCCATTTTATATACAGTCCTTGTGATCAGAAGGCATATTACCTGAAAAGAGAATTCCTTTAACAGGTCTTGTACACTTCTTTATGCTTTGGCATTTAGTCAATTGCTTTAGAATCTTTATAATATCCCTCATAATGTTCCATTGGAAACATGCCACCATCAACTAACGTCTTCCTTCCATAAATATTCAATTATGAACCAGACAGGTAGGACTATCAGAATAATATTTGTTCTTACAATGCTACGAACCAGACTAAACCAAAACCAGTAAGTTCTGAGTCAAAAAATACGAATAAAGAATAATCCTAGTTTCCAGTAGAAAATGCAGACTGCTTGTTTTTATCAACCATTATTGAATTCCATGTTCAGTGCTAGCCGTATCAATCATATGGTAATACATTTATTTTATGGGGTCACTGTTGTGCTTATTTTTATTTTTATGGATCCTCAACTAAAAGATTCCTTTCTCTGTGAAATAGAAGGATGAGAGTGTTTTCCTCTTTGAAAATAAGAGCTAAATTAATAGAACAAAGAAATAAAAGTAAAGAAGAAACACAAGAAGCAAAAAGTTTTGCCCAGTTATCATAGGAGCTTACTGGCAGAGGTAGGCAGAACAGAAGATCTTATCAACTGATCCCTCATTCAGAATCTGAATGCTTTACTGGGCTGAAAGTTACTCTTTGGTTTGTATTTTTGGGGCTGTAGAATCACAGAGGGAAATTACGCTGGGGAAGGCTGATCTTGCTTCTCTTTTATAACTGCATCGCCAATTTCTCCTCAACTATTTCTTGCTTTCTCTGCTTGCACTTTCCTTTTATCATATCTCAGTTGTCTCTTATTAACTCTTTGTCTGAAATTATCAAAGACTTTTGCTCACGTTAGTCTTCAGTCCCTTTTCCTCCATTTCTTAAATAAAACAATTTGTGATGTCCCTGTTAGTTTTCCTCTCGTTGAGCCAAATTTTAGATGACTTTTGAAGAACAGATATGCTCCACTAGGCAGCACCCTCAGGCATGAGATATAATCAGGCCTCATGAACTGATTGATATACAGTGGGAGTTTGAAACATGTACAGTTGAATTGCAGTTAGAAATTTACCTATGTGATTTTCACTTTCAGATTTTAAGATACTTTATTTTCTCAGACAACACTACAAATATGCCATGTAATTGCAGTATTTTACTATTCCAACTACAAAACTGTAGTGTCTAGACAACACCATATGTGTTTCAGCCAGGCAAAGAAGCATTACTGTCCCATTTTGTTTCATTGGCAACTGACATTTCTCCTCCTTTTCAGATTCACAGAGCCATGGTTTTAATAGAAGAGCAAAATACTACACTGCAGTTAAGATGTGAATTGATTATAAATAAAAATCTCTATTGTTATTTCCTTTGTTTCAATTGTTAATTTGCTGGTGCCTTTTTAGCTCTCTGAAACTTCTGTGAATAACTGAGATGATAAAGCATAATTATAATTCAATTATGCTGTCTGTTTTGAAGCTTGACCATCGGAATGCAAAACTGTGTGGGTTCACCTCCATCCAGAAGTATTTCTGAAATAAAATACTTGTTTCTGTCTCACTGAAGCCAGAAAATGAATCTGAAAACTGAAGAGTAAATGACAGGAATAAATGATGCCTTGTCAAGTCCTAAAAAAGGCTAATGAAAGTGCAGCTGCCAAATCTGACTGAAATCAGTGGCCTGTGAATTGCAATGTTCAAGGGAAAAAGTCAAAGATATTCCAGATGTTCCCAAGCAGAACACTTCGCAATACTTTTTCATCCATTTTCTTTCTGTCTGTATAAACTAAAAAAAAATCCATAATTGAGATTTTTTTAAATGCATTTTCTGAAGGTCATAATTTAACCTTCAAAATGATTTAATGTGCCTAGCACATTATTTATTTCTGTACTCATTACTTTAAAGGTGACTTTTATGTACCATTTCAAGTACAGGATTGTTCATGTGAAGGAGGTTTCTTAGGATGTTTGTTTTGACAGGCTCTTTTATGTCCTTCCTGAAGTGCTTTTCTTTTGGCAATACATAAAGTGAATCCTCAAAATCAAAAGGAGATTTGTGCATAATTCTGGAAAGGACTTTTTTTTTTTTTTTTTTTTTTGCTGATTACGCTGGATGTCAAAATATTCTAAGCTGGAGACTTGTGAATAAATCTTCAGTTAAATCTGTTTTAAAGAGATATTTGATATTTTGTTCATTTTTGGATTTACATTTGGTTTAGAGCTGCACCTGCTCATTGTTAATCCACTTGTTTACTTAGAGGCAGCAAAATAAATAGAGTCATATAAAATCATAAGTGAAAGAGGGAGTAAGTGTGGATTTACATGTCACAGTGTGCAGAGCCGTCGTTCTTTTCTGAGAAAGAATAGAGACACTCAATTTATATTTTACTGGATTGGGACCCTTTGTTACAAAAGTTGTTTTTAAAGTGTGTGGTCACCCTAGAGCCTGTCGAACTATTAGGATCTTACAGTCTTAGTTTTTTGTCAGTTTTACTTTCAACTCAATATCATTTTTTTTTAAGCCTTTAAATTCAGTCCAGACTTTTGCATTATGTACAATCTATGAAAGTACAGAGCATTCATTCCAGTGTGAAAATGTCAAATATAACTTTCTCTGTATTTAAAAGACAGCAAAGTACTTTAGCAAGGAGATCATAATTTATTACAGCAACAAGACAGTAGTGCTATGTATTCTGCTTCCTCTTAACTGTTTTCTTCGTAGGTTTTGATGTACCCAAGGTAGGTCTCGATCTTGGTTTAAAGCGGCATATCTTTGTTATAATTAAGGCACTTTTACTTTATTTCAGAAAATATGCCTTTATTCTAGTAGATAATTTGTGAAGTCATGTGATAAAAGTTTTGAACTAGATACTTATATGAGGAAAACATTCCTTTCAAGAAAAGGGAGAGAAGAGGTGGAGTAGAAAAGGAGGAACTATTCAGAAATGAACGAGTTTTGAGTGAGAAGGTTGCTGGAGAGTAAATTTGTCAGGAACATGGCTTTTCCCCTTCCTCCCTTCTTCCCTCTTCTTTTGAATGAATAATTTCAAAGGCCTGCCTTTAAATACACAGAGGATTTTGTGCTGATTCTCCACTCCTGGAGGCATCTAAACTACAGTTTCTGTTAACCTTATAGAGCTGAAACCATACCCTGCATCCTACTGAGTGAACATTGGTGAAATAGAATAGTAAAATTCAATCAAACATGACTAGACTTTAATAGGAGGCAGATGAATGTGAGAGTGTTTAGGATACAAGTTTTTCAATTAGATCAGTGGAAAATTCATATTCATTTGAATGGTCTGCGGACTGGGAGATCCTCTGAGTCCTGTTAACGATCCCTTTGTTATTTTCAGTGGGTTACCCAAGATGGGGATGCTTTACAGAGGTGCAACTTTAAACTTATTTGAGAATTTGTTGGGTAATAATTGATGTCAAATATTTACTTACCTAAATAAAAACCACTTTTTATAAGGAAATCTCATTATTACACATGGTTCACTTTTTGCTTTTTATATGGCTATTTCACGTAGCATTTGGAAATAGGCATGGATGGTTTAATTTCATTTAAATTCTGTCTACATATAATGTAGGTGGATGTCATCAGAATTATTCTTTCTGGTTGCCCTGTTTCAGTCTGCTGAAAAAAACCATCACAACATGCGTGTATGGGGCTGTGGCTGCCAGAGCTTGTTCATGGTGACAGATGTTGGAGGTTCATCTGCTAATTTCTCCATTAGAAACAGTATAGTAGGCTGATGATGCAATCGGTCATTGGAGGCTCTATCTTAGTTTTTGTTTGTATGGCAAAGTTTACTAAAGTAGCTTAAAAAGCAGTGGGTGTGTTTTCAATTTTTTAAATTTTTGATAGATTTATTTTAAGACAAAAATATTTTCTGTTTGCCCCTAACAATCGAATATCTGTGATCTGTAATTAGGTTCACAGCTTACCATAAAGGATGAATGGTGCTTACTGAACTGCATCATTGTCCTTATTGTGGTAAAATGACTGATTTTGTTTTACCAGCTGTGACTTTGGAGGCAAGCTGAATGACAGGGAACACGTAAAGTCCAACTGATTAACATACTTCCAGCACTTAACTATACGTGTGTCATTCAGAATTCAGCAGCAGGTCTTGCTTGATAAGCTTTCTCTTGTCTTCATGTTCTAAGGAACATTGTGCTTCTGCATGAGGCCTGTTGTACAGACAAAATCTTGAAAAACTCCCTGTGAAAAATGGCATCACTATCGCCATGGAAGGCACTGAATATGAGGGCAGACCAACTTCTCACAAGAACAGTGCATCTGCCTGAGGAAACAGAACATGTAGTTTTTATGACTAATTTTTAATTGTAGAGCGAAAGGATAAAAGACACAAAGTTGGGAAATACATGGTTGATCACTTTTCTTGTATCAAATGAGAACATTTTCAAAAGACAAGTCCAATTATACCTGCTTTTTGAAATAATGTAACTGCTTCTCCCACTAAAATATCTATTTATCCCAATTTCCATCAGTTATAATAGAAAATGAGTTTATGTTGTCCTTTAACTTATCGTATATATGGCCTAGGTGATTGAAAAGTTGCATGCAAAGTGTTCTGATTTTGTATGCAAAGGGTAGGATAAGTTATGTCAGCAAGTTAACAAGAAGCAGCTTTTAGTCTATCTGTGAATGTGTTCTGAGTGTTGCAGAAGCTTCCTAGATGGTTGGTAAAATTCAGTGATGTCAGAAATATAAGCTAGTGTCATAAATGGCCTTAGTTTGACCTTTGATGAGCTACAGTGATGAGACAAGTGTTGTGTTTCTCTGCAGTTTGGCATCTGATAACGTTGAGTCATTTTATTTTTCCACTTTTAAGTGATATGAATTGCAGATGTTTTAATGGATTATTAATTTCAAACTTCAAAGGACTTACTGTGCTCACAAAAAAAGGCTTAAATACTTGAATAGAGGGTTACACTTGCATACCTGGCCTAAAAGATGGATTTGAATGATATGACAGGAGTGCACTTCAGGAGATGTCATGGAAGTGCTGACTTTTTCTGCCATCACCATGAAAGACACTATGTGGTGACTTAGATTGTAGGGAAGCTTAAATGACTGTCATGTTCCTTCCTGGAAATTATTTATGGTTACAACGCCAGAATAGGGTAACCCTGTTTTGTACTTTTATTTTGGTAGTGCTTTTCATCAAAGCGTACCAATATGCTTTACAGATTAGCATTAGGAATTAACGTTCTGGACATGTTTGTCAGCCCAATATTTAGTGACTAAGAACAGAGGGCTACCAATTCTGATTTTACTGTGAAAACACTAAGAACAACATAGGATCTTCTGTCAACAACACAAAAGCATCAAGCTCAAGAAAACATCTCTAGAGTTACAGAATTCATGGTCACCCGTATGTGGCCACAACTCACAGTTTGGCACAAGGTTTACCTGTCCACCTTTGAGACAGTGTCCAGTGAATGCTTAGTAGCTTAGTGATTCATTGTACATAACATATTCTGTGAGGTTAAAAACATTACTTCCTCCATTAGTCATTAACCTGAAAATGAGTAAATACATTTCCTGAATGACATCTGCTCAGCTGGTCTGTTCTTCCATTATGAAATTCCACTTGCTTCCATCGTAACATCTGCAAATTACTTAAGTACATATGTGTTGTTTTTCCTTTTTTTGAAGAAGTTCTTTGTGAGACTATGAATAGTGTCTCCAAACAATATGTTTTTTGTAAGCACTGTTGTTACCACTATGGCAAGATTTCAAGAACAGTGTGAATAGGGAAGACAAAACTACATGTTTCATGAACAATAACTGAGCTTTTGCAAAAGCAAATTATTTTGCAGTGAAATTCAGAATTTTGTGATAAATATTCAGTAGACAGTGTTGGTATCATTCTAAAGAGAAACACATTGTACTTCTAGGCAATAAAATAAAAATTTGCACTTATCAGAATACCAGTTATCAGATTTGTCTTCCTGTCAGAGTAGATTTCCTGCAAAATAAACACTGGCAACACACCTGGTGCTATCCTGGCTGAGAGCCCCTTAAAGCTGTTTGCAGAGATCATGCATGTGGATTGTGTAAGCTGATAAACCTTTTTCACTGTATGGAAATTTTTAACTTTCTTGTATACAGTTGATTTTTTTCATTGTACGAAGGCTGCTCTGAAAACTATGACTCCTACATGTAAATTTGATAAGTGGTACACATCTCCAACATTCTGAATTTCTTCATTTCACAAAGAAAATTGTGTTCCTTGTGTCTTCTATAAGAAAACAGAAAAGTAATAACACACTCATCTCAGAAAACACGGCAGCCTGCAGTGAAATTAAATGACTGCATTTGTTTTGAGTAGATATAGATGAACAAAAATGATCCTACTATGACAAACCCACATGGTCTCTTCTTTTTTTAAACTGTTTTCTTTGAGAGTAATTGTTAAATGTAACTACTTTGAACCAGTTTTTGAAAAATTTAAGACCACGAAGCAGATCAACACTAATTTATGTTGTATTTATGCTGTTTGCCTTTTTGCATTGTGAGATGTTTCCAAGCAGTGTCTTGCTGTCAGATGTGTCCCTCGTATAAATGAGACAGTTCATGATACAATCCAGACTATTAGTGGGTGTTTCTGTTTTTGAATTAATCATATGTGATTTTTTTGTCACATCAGTAATATGTGATCTATGGAACTGAGTTCTCAAATGCAGCAAAAAAAAAAATAAGTTAATAAGGATTTATAAAATAGAAGTTTGATTTTAAGATTTTAAATAGTCTTCAATACTTACTAAATGTTAGGTTGCTGAAGAAACCAGTGGGAGGTAAAAACAGTTTGTAATTCATGACTACTTGCTATAGGCTGGTCCACTGAAATTTAGTCCACTTAAGGTGACCAATAGGCCTTACTCTGTATGTTTATGTAATTTAACTGTAATGGTCAGAAAGGAATCATATGCCAAGTATCATGGAACCCATCAGAGTTTCAGACAGTGCTCGTGGAAGAGACAATACTGTGCTAAATGTCATTTTAAAAATAGCATCCATTTTTAATAGCATTTACAGCGTGGAGACTTTATCTCCTAAGTTATCCAAACTGATGGAAATCTGGATGGAAATCTCACAGTATGTTGACAACTTGGTACCTCTTACTATGATAACCATACTTAAAAAACTCATGGTCAGCATCGGTAATCTGGGGTAAAGTGCTTAAGGAGCTTGATGGCTAGGTTAATCTTCCAATCTAAGTTGATCCTTACAGAGTCAGGCTGAATTAAAAGGGAAATATTGCAAAGCATACTGTGAGCTATACTGACTGCCAGCTTCAAAGGTATTGACATAAAAGGAGAAGGACATGAAAAGAGCAAAACTGTCAATGAAAAAGCAGCAGCAAGAAAAAATGAACAGGCATCTGAAGGACGTTACATTTTCCATCATCTTTTTAGCCCTAGTGGGACCAGTATTATTTTTGTTGAATATCTCTGAGAAAATTCTTGTAAACGATAAAATTCTAAATCCCAAAACTTTGTTTTTCAGAAACCCTCCTCCTACTTTGCTACATCCTGAAAAATGGTGCAGAGGATTCAACCATTTCATTTCACAGTGAGTATTATTTGTTTTAAAACTAGCTTATTCAGAAACTCACTGTTTTTCAGATGTTGATAGCTATTCAGCAGTTCCATCTTCTCATGTAATTTATTTCACAGCTTCTCCAAACTCCTTAGTTGGCTTGATTCTTGACTTCTTGATAGAGTTGGAGCATGTTTATAAATATTTCCTTGATGGTTTTGCAGAGGAGTTTTGTGTTAAAGAGAAAAAGGGTTAGTGAAAATGGCTGCTGGTCAGTTTAAAATAAGAATTTAAAAGACAAGAAAGAGAACAGTTGCCTTTTTCCACTTTACTAATATTCATTAATATTCAGTTGTATACCCAACATGCACATGAACAGGAGTTGTACAAACAGTGTAACACATTATGTAGATGCTACAGATTTTCTGGATGTGATGTTATCAAACACTGTGAAGTTTCTACTGTCCAGATAACTAAATACTTTGAACACTGCTCGTCAATACTGACTTTTCAAGATAGATTTGAAAACCTGTAGATTTCCATTTTTAATCTGTTGTGTGTCAATGTCTCTACAGTTTCTTGTGGAATAGTACATTATCTGTACCTGACAACTTTTTCAGTCAGTTTTGTGATAGTATCTTCCCATTTTAGAATAAGTTAAGAATAGAAAGATTAATGCAACTTCTATAAACAATTTTTTTTTTAATATTTCAGTTTATCATGCTGATGTTTAAGCTGGCCAGGAAGGTTAGGCAAAATATAATGTTTGGCCTGCAGTAGAAAGCTGTTTTTATCATTACTGCAGTGTGATCCAGGATCTCTTCCAGTGTAAGCAGTAGAAGTACATCCCTTTAAAGCAGATTGAATTAAGTTCTGTTTCTCCATAATGCATGTCCTTTTTTACTCATCAGTGTACACTGTAATCTGTGGTGGAATCAGTGGTTAACTATGAAAGTCACTGTGTTGTGGATGAATTCCATTCTGTTATAGAAAATCATTCTTTTTACAGTATTTATGGGCAGTACTCTGTATTTTGGGGAACTCTGGCACCAGTGGGTCTTCCTTTTTAGAAGTCTTGGCCGAGACTGAGAACAGTATAAAAAATTAAATTTAATGTTTGTTCAGTCCTTCAGTTCAACATATATTGTTTTTAATCTGGTCCTTTCAATTTTTTATATCTTCCAATCGTATATTTGTTTTTAATTACTTTTGCTTAATTACTTCCTCTCACTAGCAACAGAATACAGATCTTACTTTTAATTTTTTACGCTAACACACACAATGAAGTAAGGAAGCATACTCATATGCAATCTCTTAACATGAAGAGATGTAGCAATTGTAATACAACCACAAATCTTTTAGCTGTTACTGATAATTGGCTCATTTATGTGCATTAGTTATATATTTGATGCCTGCCTTGTGACAGCTTAGTTATGATAAATTAAAAGCAATGGTTGTATAAATTCCATACTGCCTTTTACCCATATGCTGGTACCTTGTCTGATGTTTCTGTCACTCTTGTGATGAGTGGTTAGCTTTAGAATAATTTCATTATCTACCTCCTTCCGGATGGCTAACGTCATTTGCATAACAAGCTTATCTGGTTCAAGTTGTGGGCCAGACCTTGTACTGGCAAAAAACAAGCATTCATCTGTTCCTAAGCATATTTCTGACTTCAGTTCTATTGACACAATAATTTTATCTATGCCAAGATTGCCAAACCTGGTCATTGTAACCTTCCCCATCCCCAGTCCCCTCCCCCTGTTGTGATTTCCTGAAATGCCAGAATGTTTTTCACTGTCTGAAGAAGCATTTTTCTTATAAATGTTTTCTCCTGTATTAGAGCGATTTGCAACATGACTGAGCTGGAAGTTTGAGTTTACTTTTATGGTAAACTCTTTAAACTGTTAAAGCAATATATCATTTTTTCAAAAGTTAAGTCTGTATTTTTAGCTGTGATTCTGCTGTTCCAAGAAAGATGTTATTGCAGCAGCATAATTATTTGAGATACATACTTACAAAGTCTGAAGGTAGAGCAGGTCAAGGTAGTTAATAGCTCGGTGAATTTATTTTTGTATTTCCAGTATTGTTGAGCTTGACTCAAGAAGAGAACTGTAATGTGTGTAGCTAATATTTTGTTTTAAAAAATTGAGAAGATACAATTTCAGCCAAGCCATATTTGGCACACAGCACATTATATAGGTTTAAACACATCAGTAAAGTTCTGTTTATGCCTATTTATCTGTACTAATGTAATTGTCCATGAAGAGCTTGGCTACTCCACTTATACTGTGAGAAAGAATTAATTATCTGTTTATTTTTAAATACTTATCAATAGAGATTATCATTTCTATGAGGCTGAGTAACTAACCACATCAGTTATTGGAGAATTGGCTCCTACAAATGGTAGACTTTTACCTATGTTCATTTCTGTGTTCAAATAAAATATCACTTTTGAAGAGTACATTCTGTCTATAAATGTTTGAGAAGTTAATTTTTTGATAGCTACAGCGTAGGTATTACTGTTCTCTCAAGATTAAAATGTTTACCACCATTTCAGACATAAAGTGGTTCAGAATTCATTCATTAAATAATATAGACTTTATGATAAAATGAATTTTTCAAAAGTCACTAAAATTAGCCACAAATAATTGTGTATGCCACAAATAATATTCTTGGCAGTTTAAATCTTGACTGATCTCTAGGGATAGACAGAAGAGTTAATATAGTCTTGGAACAGGAGGATACAATAACCTTTATTTACATTACATCACAAAATGGTAATCTTAATTAAAATGAGCAATGGTATCTCCAGAGACAGACATTCTCCTTTTAAATTTATTTAACCAATGGTGAGCTATTATGGTTCTTTGAATTAGTCTTTCATGAACTGCAAGGACTTCAAGAATTAAGGAATTCAGGAAGTAGTAAAGTCACAATGTGAAATTACAGGATTTGTGGTCATCATTTATCATCAGAAAGTAAAGTTTATTTCAGCAGTGATATTGTAAATACAATACAAATTTAATTTTCAGTCTCAATATTCTTAATTTTTGCACTCATTTTTAAAAAGCCTTACAAGCTGCATTTCATATTGTTGAGTTTACATCAGAGTAATTCAATTAACAAATCATACAGATTATATAGGTTGTAAGTGTTCTGAATGCGTATCAATTTTTTTCACAATCTAAGCAGTTGTTTAGTGACATTTTGTTTCTATTACATAAAGACAATTTTACTGTTTCTGTCACTGAGAGCACGATATGTGGTTGACATAATTCATTAATTTCATAGTGTTGGAAAGACCAAGAGGTTTGCAAATGAGAGAAAGATGCAAATTGCTATGTTGTAAGGTTGCCACCAAATCTGTAAATTTTCCATTTTAGTCATGACTATAGACTTTGAGAATCTATATAAAGATTCATTTGAAATGCTAAATTGTAGTACCTGACAAAAGAGCTCCAATACTTTTGGGTATTGCATGAGACATTTTTACACAGATGAATGTTCATATATAATGGATACAATTATTTTTAGCTTTTTGATGAATGGTTTTAGGAAAAAGCCACAATTTTACATAGAAGTGAGAAATTCCCATGGAAGTTTGAAGCCCAGACTCTGTAAAGAATCATGCTAGATCATATCAATGTCATAGCATCTAGATCTTTCTCTCAGTAGACTGCTGAGTTCCTTATCATTAGCAACGAACAATTGTTCTTGTTTTCTTTCATTTGTTTGTTCATTGGCTTGCTATTCCCACCTGTAAAAATCAAACAAACAAAAACCCAACAGTTTACTTACTAAGGATAGTGTACGAAGAAAGATGTGTATCTGTGCTAGAGTGACAAGTTTATTTGGGGAGCAGTAGCAATATTAGAAATAGTGTGCTACAGAAGCGATTGTAGAATCAAAGACAGCATGTGAAATAGTTGTCTGACACTTTCCTTACTCCCTTCTTTAAGCTTCTGTTGTAACTAAGTGCCAAAATCCTGCTTGTGCTTTATAGCTGAGCAACATCTCAGAATCTGCATTTAGTGTCTAATCTGTCAACCTTTTGTCTAGCTTTTCCGTAAGGACTGTGCTTGCATCAGTGCCCTCTTCCCATGATCTCAAAGTTTCTGTCCGCTTCTTTAGTAGAAGCTCATTTTTCAACCACTCATTTGTTGTCATTTGCCTATGATCCTGAAAAAAGAAAACAACCGAAAAAAAACCCCCACCAACAACAACTGTTGCCATTTCTTTTTGCCTCTGATTGGTACTTTCTACCATACTCCCTTCTGAAAATGTTAGGAACTTTTAGCCCAAATTTAAACATAAACTACTCTAGTTTTGCTTCTTGACCAATTCCAACGAGGAAGAGAAGTGGAATATGTCTTGTAGTAGTTTGCTTTTAGGGTTAAACTTAACCCTTCCAGTTAAACTAGTCTAGTTGTCAAAGAAACAGTTTCATGTATGTTCTAGAGAATCCATTTTTGTTTGGAATGTGTTTTTGATGGTATGAAAGGCAGAAGTGTAGAAACATGATAAGCAGTAAGAATTTGACTTGTAAAAAACCACAAAACAAATAACATTCCCCAGTTTGACTGATAATAGTTCCTTCACACTGGACTAATTAAGCAGCAGGAAAATAGTAATGCCTCATTCCTCTCAGCTGCACTTGCCTAATGAAGAAAAAAGTTTAATTCCTAGTTCTACAGCTGGAGAAAAACGATGTCTTGGGGCTGTGCATTGCTCCTATGAGTCCATCTCCAAACACAACAAGGTGAAAGCCAAGCGACTGGAGGAGCAGATCAAAAGGGATTACTGGGTGCTCAAAGGCACCCAGTAATCAAAAGCAGAGCTGGGCATGGTGCAGTACAATGTACTGATAGATGAAGGCAAGCTTCAGAGAGAAAAGATATGTCAGCTGTAGTCTGGCCATGGCATCCAGATCAGGTCTGGCACACAGGAGTGGTAAGCATGTTGCTGTTGCCTGTGGACCCCCAACAAGTAGAACTAATCTGGTCTGGTCTGCCCAGGTGATTGCTAGCTAGCTCGTGTGGAGGCATGTCAGTGTGGCCACAGTTGGAGTTTCCACCTTTGGAGAAGAGGGCATGAAACGGTCAGTTTAATGGTGTGTAAGTGAGAAGACTTTTCTCATTCTGTGATTGACGTAGTGTATCTATGATTGCTATTTTAGTGGCTGTGTTTACTTACTGGAAAACAGGAAAGATTGCACTGAATGCTATGCCTCTGTTCTTTACTTCTTTCTGCTATGATAGGGGATGTAACAGAAATATGCTGTCAGCACCTTGAGTATGCTTTCCGTATCTTCTAGCTTCTATATGCTCCATCTGCCTCAAATCAGCTGCATGCTGTCATTACAAAAGGAGATTTGACCTAAGGGAGAATGTTTGATACAAAATGCAAAATGTACTGCTTGTAATAAAAAAGCTTCAATTGTAAAAGCTTTTTGTGTTCCCAGGTGGGCAAAGACAGGCCAAAGAAATAGAGCAGACTCATTCCTGGTAAAAGGCTAGAAAAAGCCTGATTTCACTGTACAGTAAATAAATGCATTTGAACATTTTTTATATGCTTGCTAGAATTGTTCTCATGAAATTTCAGGTCTTTCTAGTAAAGTTTCAACTAGAGCAAAGTTTGACCCATTACAAGAACTGAGAGAGGTGCCACTGTGTGGTTTCCCATTGTTTGTTCCTGAACCACATATATGAGCCAGAACAAACTGCTATGTCTACTCAGCCCAAAGGAGGCTGGGAAACCTGTTGTTGTAGTTGAATCTGTGGAGGAGAGAGAAATCTACTTGCTACACCTGATTTTACAATTTCAGAGTTGAGTGAACCTTTCATAGGTTTCAAGTGTGTGTTCTAAATTACACTCTATGGTGCTTCATGCTAAAAATGAAATGGAAAGAAGATTTGTTTAGGAAACAGGTGCTGGTGACATTTCAGTATTAAGTGTTGGTCTCATTGCTAGGTAAGATTAGTTATTTATGACATTTGCTACCAAAAAGCAGATCAATAAAGATATAAACATGTTCTGAGCATCAGAATTTATGTTATGCGTGTGGTAATTGACTACTTTGTCATAAATTCAGTCTTTCATCCTAGCAGCAGAAGGAAGAGTGAAATCCTTGTTATTTATTATGGTATGCTCATTCAAGACAGGAGATCTGTTTAGCTTATAACATATCCTCAGAGCCAGCATTCTGTTTTTCCAGAGAGGCAGCTATATATAGTTCTGAAGATGAGGTTATTTGTATCCTGTGTGTCCCGCTGAATTAGGACCAAAACCAGAAATGCTGTTGGCAGACCTGTCACAGGTTTTTAGATCATTTTTTGCAAATGAGTGACCTGCAGCAGAGGGGGATGGGCAGACCCATTCGTAGGAGGCTTCAGGACAGCTGGCGCATCCCTTCATCATTCAGAATGTTACACATGCCTTGGCTGCTCTCCTCCGCCTCTCTCCTGCATATGACTGATCTGTGTCACATATGGTACAGAGATAGGGGGCGCAGACAGTGTGCTGGATAGGAGCAGAGCATTTTAGTCAGTTATAAACAACCAGGGTGTTACTGGCTTGATCTGAAAAGTTCTTATGCAGTAAAGATTATTATTATTTTCTTTAGAGACGCTGAGGTTTTGAGTTCTCTTTTTTTGTTTCCTTTCCTAGAAAGGATTAAGCATGTCTAGGAGACTAATTTTGAATATAATGCACCATCATAGCAATGAGTGCATGCTACAGTATCCCTAAACGCTCATCTTTATGACAATAAATAGCTTCAGACATCAGAAGTCTGTACAAATAAAGCATTTGATAAATAGTACTGGAGAATGAGGTCTGTTGTGCACACAGATAAGAGTATGTTTTATCACACCACCATGCCATTGTTTAATGTAAACATGAGCAGCATTGTTCAGATATAACATGACATTTATGTCTATGCATTTTCTCTAGGAGGGAGGCTGCATACAACAGGTAGCAAAACCAAATACATCAGTAAATCCTCAGAAATAATAACATGACCTATATGAATAGTAATTTAATAGCAGTCAGCAATCAATACAGTGGTAGCAGTAATCCTCAAATAATTGTTATTTTTCTCTGCTTAAATATTCAGTACTTATTACAGATGTGAAGCTTTGTTGATAGTTTTTGTCTTGTTTTACTCTATCCACGAGAGTTCATGGAGAAGCCCTTACCCACAATCACTTCTGGTCATTTCCTCTACTGGCTCAGCTCTGGTTTAGTTGTCCAAATTCTGTCCTGGGAAAAGCTCCATGTTAACGATAACCACTTTGACTAGAATTCATTTTCTAAACATTCTTTTCAATACAGTTCAACTGAACCTGTTTTATTATGAACTTAATTAGGAAGTCCCATAGTGTGAAGGGAATCAGTATGTATTGGCACCACATTTGTCTTCCATGCACAGTGTAAGACACATTTGCTGTCCTTTTATAGTGCAAAGGCAAAGAAATACGTATCTTGAACATAGAGGGTGGAAGTGGTCAATGAAAAAATCTCCTTTCTTGCATGTTGCTACTGGAAAAGCCACTATCAAGAACCACTATCCCACCCCAGCCTTCTGAACTTTGGCATTGCAGTGATTAGACAGTATCTTTTGAAGGATAAAACAAATCTGTTCTTAACTTTGTATTCACTGAGGATAGATATCACATAATAAGCAACTTCTTCAAAAACAATTTTTTTTTTAACAACAAAATAACAGCAAAAAAAAATTCCATAGGGAAGAAAGTGAAAAATTTCTGCCTCTTCATCTCTCATATACGTTGCTTGGTTTGGAACATCTTTAGGACAATGAAAAGACTGGAAAGTTTCTTACTTAGTGTCTGCTCATGTGGTTTTCTAGGCAGGAGCGCAACCCAATTCGGGTTATCTTCTTGATTTCATTAATCTTCCACTGTGGAACAACCTTCTAATGGGAAAATATAGGAAAGGAAAAAAAAATCTTAGAACCTAGCAGCCTTCTTTTTCCCATATAGAGAGAGGGTCACAAAAATATGACCTAATTCATTCTGCTTTTTCCTTTGGGAAATCTCTTCTTTAGATTCCTAGCTAATCCACCTCTACCTTTGGGGAAACCTGATAACTATTTTATCCGTATTTGGTAGGAAAGGATCTCAGCACCCCAGGAAGACCTGAAGTCCTGTTTAAGACCTTTGAAAGCTTCCTCAGTGATAGGCAGCAAAGAGAGCAGCAGGTACTTATGCAAGCAGTGAAGCATTTGGAAGGCAGGGGAGAGTAGCAGAGAGCTGTGTGAGGAGCAAATGATGGTGGGAGGAGTGTGGCTGAGGGACGGGGCCGGAAGAGTGGCAAAGAGAAGCTTGTCAAACCAATTGCTGAACAGATTGGAGGCTTTCTCTCTTTTGCCCAGAGGCTGTGTGTTCCCTGCCTAATACAAATATGATACACAGTCATCATTTCTTCCAAATAACGTATTCACCTTCTGTGCACATTGATGATAAAGAGTGACTAGCTGTCTCTCTGGCTCTTTGGCTCATGAGACGAAACAAGTGTCAGCAGCCCACTGCTAGCAACTGAGAAATCTTCAGAAAACATAGCATTTTTAAAATGTAAAAATTGAAGGAAGATGCTAGAGAACAATTATAAAGTAACTGAGCTATAAGAGTTGTAGCTTCTTGCATTCTTTATAAAGAAAATATTTGTGGCCAAATGAATCATAATGTATCTGATTGAAAGGAATTTTTTAAAAAACCCTTCTGCTTCTGCTGCTCTACTAGTGCTTTGGCTGACTGCAGTAATGAATGACTTTAGTAATTGTTTTCTGTTTCTAAGCACATAGATTTAGACCACCGTTGCATTTTGTAAGAAATCTATTTCTTTCCATTTATTCATTAGTAAATATTGGCTCATGAATGCTGATAAAATTGCTCCCCTTTCAGTCATCTGATTTGCTACTTGCAAAATGGCAATTTACATTGTTGAGATATAGCAATTCAAACAATGTTATCATCCAAGTGCAAGCAGCCAGTGAATTTTTAGAGGCTGTTTCAGACAGGCCTGCATGTATGGGAGTCTGCTTTTATCCCTTGCTAATAAATGCTTCATCTTTGCCTGTAATTGTGGCGGAATGGAAATGGTGCTTAGGAGCCTGGCTGTGAGATTGCAGCAAATGGCTGCAACCTATGTTTAATGTAGTGACACTAATGAATTCTGAAAATTAATTTTCAGCTAAGAAAGCATGATGGAAGATACTAGAATTTCAAATTAGGTAATGAATTAATTTTCATCAGGACCAACAATATGTACAGTGTTTGTTTCTTTTTCAATCTCTTTGTACTAGCACTTCACATTATTTTAGATCCGAAAAACTGCAAACCACATCTGATCATATTTTCATCATACCTTATGTGAAACTCATATTGTAGTAAATTTTCTATTCAATTTGCTCCATGTGAGGCAGTCTTACCACGTAAGTTTTATAATGTGTAATTTCCATGGCCCAAACAAATGGACTTAAATTGCAGGTGCACCACATTTTTTTGTTTTATCTGTAATATGTTTGATATGTTTCATCTGTAACATGTTTGATGTTGGACAACTAGCTTAGGCACTTTCAAAATTGGTCTTAAATGAATTCATCAGGTTCAGATGAATACCTGAAGGTATTACAGTTTTTCTCCTTTCCTCAGAAACAAATCCTTCGATGATGTTATTTCTTAATATTTACACGCACAATGCACACTGCGATTTCTTTTGGCCATGCTGAATAATAATGTTTTCTGGTAAGTGACATTATAAAAGCTGCTCAGTTACTGTACTCTTCCTCTTAAATGTTAGTAATGCTAGATTTCAAAGTTATATATTACTTCTTGATTTCTTTTTTCTGTACTTTATGTGGAATATGTTTCTTGATTGAATGTACCGATTAGTTGTGACAGTTGTGAATGCAAGCACCCATGTACCCATGTGATTAATTTTTTCACATAGTTCTGTTTCAGGGTGTAGGCATGTAGAAAGTGCTGTAATAAGTCACCTTCATGAAGGCTTTAACATCGTAACGATCAATATGCTATCCTGCATTAATGTTTTCTCTAGTAAATTGCTTCCAGTGTAGATGATCCCTTATGGAATTCCTGCAGTGAGCCTGATGTTCCCTTTTCCACCAGCTCATAGGTGGTGGCCCAAGAATAGCTAGATGTTAGTTACTAGCTCTTTGCTTTGTTGTGGCATCCCAATTATCATCAGAGAGGGCCTACTTTTTCTGATAAAGGCACAAGCTTGGCACAATAGAAAGTATACTCTGAACTTGGAATGGAGACTTTGATGACAGAATCACAGGGATGTGTGTTTTGTGTTACTAGCTTAGTCATCTTATAAATTCATGAAGTTTCACTTGCGTTTCAAGCGAATTCCTAAATGGACACAGATTGCAAAAATATCCTGCTACAAAAAAATAAAAGCTGCATATAGATGAAACAATATTTAAAAAATAGTTGCAGAAGACCGCATGCATGCAAGGCGACTAGTCAACAGGGGCATGGCAAGAATATGCAACAGAAGCAAAGGTAATCAATCCCTCATGTAGTCTTTAAGATGTTCTCACTGACAGAACTTACCTGTACTCATTAAAAACATATGCCAGACTCAGAGAGCTAGGATTTCAGGCACATAATGCAGAAGCTAAGAACTTATTTCCCTAAAACTTATTTCCCTTCTTCTCGAAAAAACTTCTGTGAATGCAGGATCTTGGATATTTGGTTGTTTCATGTAGGGTCCTTCTATATGGAAAAAAATCTCTCATGCAACTTCTGGATCTTGTCCATATGGTATCTTTGGAGGTGCATTGGACCAGAGCTCAGAGCAGAAGTTATTGTAATAACTGCATAACACAGGGTAGAAGATTTTTATATTAGCATTTCTGGTGAATGCAAGGTGTTCTATGTGGAACCATGTAATTTCTTAAGGAGATTTCATTTAATCTCAAATATTGTTACTATCTAAAAAGTAACTACAGCCATGTCTTCCCTTGAATGAAATTATATTACTATAATATTTCAGATGTATTCAAATGAAATGGGTGTATTTATATATTAGCAATATAGCATACATGATGTGAATTTCTAGATACTGTTAGTAAAGATCAAGAGCCTGTGAGCTTTTCAGACTGACATATGCATGTCAAATACTTGCCATTAAGTCATGATTTTTGTATAGTTTTGTATAGTTTTTGCCTATCTGATTAATGGTATCTTCCTTTTCAGATGCTTTTTTCATTTTTCACTGGAAGCACATAAATATAACCAGAATTGGCATGGACTGTTTTGTCTGTGTGGGTGTACTGACTTTCAAAAACCGTGGATAACAGCAGGAAAAGAGCGTGTGGTGGGGATGTCTGAACCTGTTAAAGGCCAATGATGGATCTTTCTTCATGGCAGGACAGGGGTTGTATTTATAGCCTTGTACTCTGAAGGATGGAGATAAAGCAGGTTCTGTTGGTAGTCTTTCTATCAGGAAACCTTAGTTCTGTCTGACAGCAAAACCCACCAAAACAGTTAAACTGCCAGCAGATTTTAGAGACTGTCTTTTCTGGACTAGTTGTAGCAAGAAGAGACTGAGAAAATGTTTTTCAGGAAACTAAAATATTAAAGTTATGTCCAAAGACATTTCAGGATCATTTTCAGACCTAACTTAGACTTCAGTAAAGTATTTGAGGTGAGGCTAAATTTTATTCATTTTCTGATGTATTTGATAATATTTAAAATCAATTAATGTGCATATATTATTTTTTTTTTTTTTTTATAATTGCATTGATACTTCTAGAATATCAGTTGTTATACAAGGTATTAAAGTTTCACTGAATTTTGGGGTGAAAAGATAATGTTTGTTTGTTATATTTGGCCCTGATAAGGAAGTACTTCGGATGTGACGCTTAATAGCAGTAAATACGAAATGTAATCGTGAAGTTTATAATATGAATGCATCTCATCAGTTAAACTCATTGCGATTCACTGAAATGATAGCTGTTGTGTCAGATATGCATATTGAATTGCAGGTTTTCTTTTTCACATTCTCAATTGCTATAAATGTTTTTTCATGTAACTGAGATGAATAGAATGTAACTTTAATATAAAGAAGAATTAAAGGGTACCTTAAAGCAATCTGATCACTTTTCAGTTTGGACTGTATTATTTATCCTTTACTGTACAGAAGAGAATTCTAGTTTAATCATGACCTCCTCAGTTTTAAATCTTGATTATAGAAATTAACATTACACTTTATGCTAATCTAGAAGGATACAGCTCTCTACTAATTACTTGATCACCTGTTTCTATCACAGACTGAACTTTGGTACCCTGACTAGCATTTAAATCTGACACTCATTTCTGTTCCATTCTGAATTATGAGGGCTTTCTGAATTTTCTATGATTCTTATGATAAAAACTTAGCATCACAGTATAGGAGCTCTATCTGAAATATTTATTTTAAACACAGAATAAAGCTTATAACGAATTTTTTGAATTATTGATGTATTGCAAGTTTCACTTTAGATTTTATTAGGCTTTGTCCTGAAGTTCTTGGTCAAAACTCTCACTGGAGAGTAGGTAGAAAATTAAAGTGAATGAAATATTGTCTATTGATCTTAGATTATGTTTGGTGTCTGTTAACTGTACAGCAATTACAGTGTCAATTTTTCATAGTAAGCTAGTTACAGTTTTCCAAAAAAAGCTGAAATAATCTAAGATTCATAATGTTTATAACTAATATAGTTGTAGGGTGAATTTACTTAGTGAAGTATTAATGTCAGTTTTATTCCAACGTAGAATAAAATTTTCTCTGCATACCAAGGAACTCCAATTTGTGGAAAAAACAAACTGTGCAAAAACAACCATGCAGTAAGCCAACTCAAATCATGCTGTAATGAAATAACATAATTGCATGAGACCACTATTTCTCTGTTGCAGGTGTCTTATCAAGGATTTCGAGAAACGTCCTACAGTCACTCACCTTTTGGAGCATCCATTTATTAAACAAGTGCATGGTAAAGATATGTCTCTGCAAAAACAGCTGGCTGAGCTTATCCAAGAACAGCAGCGACTAGGCTCTTTAGCAAAAACAAGGTACTGTATAACACATATGTAGCAGCCTTCCTTCCCAAGCAGACATTTACTGTTTCAAATGATCATAACAATGCGTTGACTAGCAATATCATTAGCAATAGGTGAGGCATGCCATGTGAATGCAAGAAATATGCTTTTATATCAATAGACTTTAAAGCAACAAACTAAACTAAAAATACAAACTCTTTTTAACCTTCTTTCTCCTCCTGGACTCTTATTTTATATGTATTTGCTCCTGACTTAATCTCAGAGATGCTAGAAATTCCAGAATGTTCTGGTCTATGGAAGTATCTGTTGCCATGAAGAAACTTGTTGTATTTTGGTACAGATTCTTTAGAAATACGACAGTGAACAATGAAGTTGCTGTTAGAAAAGGTTAAGAATGGATTTCCTTTTGATTAGATACTAATGCTAAGTAGGTTACTCAGTACTTAAAATATTGTTTTGTTTGTAGTTTCATAATAATTGCTATTTTTCATTAGCCTAGCAATTAATTTAACTATGTTAAAAAACAATGAATGTGACATTTTGTTTGTTTGTTTGTGATTATTTTTTTGTTTGTTTATTTGTTTTTACTTTTGAGGCTGATAATATGTCTTAGTTTAGTTGTTGTCCAGAGGGTGGCAGGATTTCACTGTTTCAGAAAAGAATTAAATGCAAATGAGCACACCTTCCAAGCTCAGCAATCATTCTGCAATATGAAATTTGTCTACCATGAGATAAACTCTGGCCTATTATTATAAACAAACATGTACTAATGTTGATGGAGAATATTAAATGTCATGATTCATAAGTCATAAACATGTATATACTTATATGTGATTAGACTCTGTAGCTTAGATGCTAAAAGCACAAACAAAAATGTGCAAGTTAAAATAACAGAATAGCTGTAAGTACAGTTTCAAGGTGAAGCTGACTTCTGTTCCTCCTCCCCCTCAAAAAAGTGTATCAGAGACTACGTAAGGGTGCTATGCCAGCATTCATTGTAAGTTCCTGCTGTGTCTTTCCCCCTGAGCAGGCCTTCCCCATGTAACACCTCACAGATCAGGTTACTTACAGCAGTGGCTTGGATGGCACAGAAGGTATTGGAGTTTTCCCAGCTGTTGACCAAATAAAAGATATAGTGTGTAAATGATCCTTGTACTTTAAGGAACTCAGAAGTGTATTTCAACAAATTACTCTGGTATCTGGCTGCACAATGTGGGATGAGAAAGAGTCAAGACCAAGCCAGCATTTATTTCCTCAAGTCCATAACAAGTCATGTAGCTCACAATTTATTTCTCATCACTAAGAAAGTGAGAATTTCACCTTTATGAGCTCTGTTATAGACTCTCCTCTACTCTTAAGCCCCTACTCTCAGCATACTTTGTCCCTACCATGTTCTTTCCTGGTCTTTTGTTTTGCTTTTCACCATGCCTCTGAATTAGACTCCATCTGCCTCTGTCAGTGAATACTAAGAGGCAGGCGCAAGATCAGGTTGCTAAAGAAATCTTTTACCTTCACTTTGAAGCCAATATATTGTAGAACTATTATTAAAGAATCACAGAATCACAGAATGGTTAAGGTTGGAAGGAACCTCTGGATTCAACCCCTGCTCAGCAGGGATGCACAGACAGGGAGGGTGCCCAGCATTGTGTCCAGACTGTTTTTGAAGATCCCCAAGAATGGAGACTGCACAACTTCTCCGGGAGGCCTGTGCCAGTGCTTGGTCATCCTAATAGTAGAGCAGTGCTTCTTGATGTTCACCTGGACCCTCTTATGTTTCAGGTTTTCATTGCCCCTTGCCTTGCCCCTGGGCACCACTGAAAAGTCTGGCTCCATCTTCTTTCCACCTTCCCTTCAGGTATTTGTATTCATTAATGAAGTTTGCAGTTAGCCTTCCTTAGGCTGAAAAGTCCCAGCTCTCTTAGCCTTTCCTAATAGGAGAAAATAGAATGTCTGATTTTTTTTTGGATCACTGTAACTTTATACTACAGCTCTATTGCTAGCTCCTTACTTTTTCTTTGAAGCACTGGCCCACTTTGATCAAGACAGAGAGCAGGCTCAGCAAGGACAAAAATTTAGTAAGCTCCAGCATTGAAATATACAACATATTGTTCTGAATGATGAAGAACTGATTTTTCCCACTATCTGTGACTTAATCAAACTGGGGCAAAATTTAGTAAGACTGGAAAAGCATATCCGTGCAAAAGACCAAGTCTGTGTTCCAAAAAGTGGGGCATTAGCTGTTTTGCAGAATCTCAAAACATTTCCAAAGGTAAAAATCAACACTTTTTTTTTCTGTATTCTAAGGAGCAATTTAGTAAATAAAAAATAAATTTTAAATAATTAGGATTTTGAAAACTAGAAGCATCTGAAATCTGTTTCTTATGTTAACGAGTGTTGGACTTCTGTAATGTTACCTGCCTTGTTGCTGAATGTTCCTGTTGTAAAGCCCTACACTCAACTGCAGGTCTGAAAATAGCAGTTTTATACTCCCAAAAGTAGGAAAGTTCTAAATTTTAAGTAGGTACTTGCTACCAGCCAGTTAATGTTGGACTATAAACAAAAGATTATTACAAGAAAATCAACCACCATCTAATTATAATATTCCCCAGAGGCATATACACAGTCATCTCATAATCTCTGTAATAGAAAGATTTATCCTCGAGGAAAAATAGTAGCAATGAAAAGCCTTAAAAATTCTGTAATGCCTTTATAAAATAATTTTCAATGCAGAATCTGACATGCAGAAGAACACATGACCAGGTGGTGCTTTAAAAAAGTTTACTGGCAATCATTTCTGGTGATCTGTAGAAGTGATCTGAGTGTATAATCACCACTTCAAAGTAAAAAGGCCATTTAAAACCCAGGCTGAGTAAAACCTTTCTTTTATACCACTGGGTATACGTGCATGATCTTTTTCTGTTTATTGGTGTACCCATGACAGGTTGAGTAAAATGTGCATTAATTCCCTGGTGCTGAAAGAGAAAAGTAAATGCCTTTTTTAGAAGCATAGCAACACTACAGATCAGTTACTTAAAAGATGAGTTAAATAATATTTTCTTCCATTTATACAGCCATAGATCTCACAGAGTGCACGCTGAAAATTCCCAGAAATTAGAAAATCATCAGGACGCTGATGTTAACAGCACTTCTACTGTGAGGGAAGTCAGGGGGTCAGCAGTGATGACAGCTGATCAGGAGGTGTCTGGGTTTCGTCTCACATGAAAGTCTTCCAACATCAGAGTGCTCTATATCTTTTGATGCTTTACTGACTCAGCACTTGTGGTGCTTTTAAAAATTTATTTATAGGGTTCTCTTTCCAGTTGAACCATCCCAGTTATGTCTATTTTGGGACGTCACTTAAGATCATTGTGCGGAGAGCAAGATCGAAGGCTAGAAATTCAGTATTACTGATTTAGAGATCATGAAGGACTATGCTTGACTATAATTCACATTATTTTTCCACAATCTGTGAAGGAGATGGGGGCAGGGATATTGAGGGAAAAAATGCCAATGAGTACTAGACGAAATCAGGAGAATGAAAATGAAGCTTATGATGTGGTTAGACCAGATGTGCCGAGCTGATTTAACAGCTCCTTACCACTGACAGGAGTGATTCTCCTCATATTTTGACTTATTTCTTCAGCTTCACTTTCAGCCACTCCCTGCCTAATCTGGGCTCTGGTATTCACATGATTCTTTGGTGAGTCTCCCTGGTTCAGTGTGGTAAACTTGCACAAAATGTCACTTGCATTAATGATCTGCTAGTATAGGGAGCTGGTTAAGCTTGGGAAGGGGAGGTAGCTCATGGCAGGTATGAAAGGGACCAAATCTTTCAAATTGGTGTGATCCACCTTTTCTAACCACACCATTATCTGTGAGAAAAGGTTCCCCTTGCCAAGTGATGTTCATGTTCAGGTTGTTTAAGTGGCAGTTACTTTTGTGGCATTGCCACGCTATATGCAAAGGTGTGGTTGCAGTAAGTGTGTAACTGGATCTAATCTGAGCACCCAGTCAGCTAACTAGCTTTGACACATTTATTCTTAATCATATTAATAGAACTATAATAATTCATTTGAATTTTTTCACAACATACTACTAGAGACAAATAGCCTCTAAAAGCACTTTTAAAAATTTTATTATTTACTATTTAAAACAATATGTGCATAAAGGTCTAAGTTGGCACTCTAGTTAATGCAGTGAAAGGAGGCACAAAGGTATCTCTAAGCCACTTTCCAGCTTCCAGACAAGTCTGGTCAGGTTTATTTCCCAATCCACAGTGTACTGGCATCAGAGTGCTGGTATGATGTTTTAGTCTGAGCTCTGAGTGATTATACTTACCAGGAAGCTTTAGAATGTATTGAGTGCGTCATAGCTCTGTGTTAATCTCATTTGAATCTCTCCTAGCACAGACTTGCTCATTTTGGCCTAGAATATCCTATAAGGGTAGTAGTTTATGTTAAAGAGGCAATTCCTTCTGCTCTAAGGAAGCCTTTATCAGCACTGTGAATTTACTTCCCACTGGTATATGACAGTGTAGCCAAAGATCTGTTCTGAAATGCATTAGTGATTTTAATTTGAAGCATGAGTCCACAAATGGGCTCAGGTCATTGTCAAGTCCTACTTACCAGTAGCTGTTGGGCTTGTCTGATGTCCCAGAGAGTTGGCTGAGTTCACAAAATGAGCAGAGAAAGCCAACCTGGCAAAACCAAAGAAAATCAGGACTGCTTTTCTTCTGGTTTGGTGAGTCTGTTTGGCTCACTGAGGGTTTGTAGAAGTGATGAAGCTGGTATAAGACAGCAAGGAAAACTACAGCACTCAGAAAGGAGAGTTGGCAAAAAATTCTTTGTCAAAGAGTTTTAGATCACAGCTCACATTTCTCATCAGTGTTTTAAGGGTATGATGGAGAGATGTGGGGAGCTGTTCTAGCAGTTCACTGCTACTGAAAAGGAAAGAACTGGCTTACTTCTTCCATTTTATTGCAGCTCCAGGAACAACCTCCTGATGCTCTCTGCATTTCAGCTCCAATGGTTGTCTAAACCTCCTGGATCAGAGCTTCTAAAGTAGAACAAAAAACTAAGCCAGCAGAAACACACAGATGATTTTCTACTGTGTTAGTGACTGCATAGAGGGGTTCCTCAGCTAATTTAGTTGAAGTAGGAGTGGGATTATCTCATGTGACCAGAAATAAGGGATGCAAGAGGTAGAAAGAAGCTGTCACCATTCAGCAGAATTGTCTGGCATGACTTCTGGAGTCACGGCCTGAAACTTCTCCTTAATTCAGTTTCTTTCATACTTAATTTATAAACTTCATTGAACATGGAGTAGATAAGCTTAAATTCGGCACAGATCCTCATGCAATACAACTAGAGGGCCTCTTTGCTGAGCACAGAATAGCTTGCTGAATGTACACGTTTGTTGCCATCATCAGATTTTTTTTTCTGATAAAACGTTTTGCCATCCCTTTGCCATTAGGTAACTTTTTAGAGAGTTTCATACTCTATTTCGTTTAGGTGAGAAATTAATAATTAAAATTTTGCTAGTGTAAGGTATAGCTTTTTTAAATAAAAAATGGCACTGACACTCGCTCCTGTTATTTTAATGAAAAAGATTTTTTGAAACTTTTCCACCAGCTGTATTTTCCCCTGAACTATTCTTATCAGTGAGATGCAGATATGTCCTATTTCTATGAAAGCAGGCACTGTTTCAGAGAATCAAGTAAGGATGCACTTCTTCCATGCACGTAATGAGGAAAAAGCTTCTTTTTTTTTCAATGGCTAACATCTTTTAGACTGAAAACATTTAGTTTTGCCATCAGCTTGAGTGAAGCTGAAATTTCAGTAGCAGTGCTCCAATTCGCACTGCATCTTTCTAATACTCTCAAGAGGGAAAGCTGCGATGGTCCTGTGTCCATCTGCATAACCCTTTTATAAACGAAGTCAATGTGTTTGTTTTGACCAGTTTCTAACCATGCTTGATCGTCAAAGCTAATTAATATAGTATGAAAATGATCTAGCAATTATATGTCATATAGTTATGTAATATAGTAATGAAAATTAATATTCTTTTCATTATATAGAAATGCCACAGAAGCAGATATATGAAGTTTTATTTTTAGAAGTATATCCAGTGTTAAATAGTCAATTAATTCCATTTTATGAGTTTCTTAATTCCTAAAAAGTGAAGAGGTTAGTGTATCAGAACATTGCTTCAGATATAATTTCCTCCAGCAAGGTGGAATTTTTCTTTCCTGTTTGTTCTGATGTGAAATACATGATTGCTTTTTAACACATGGATTTTGATTTGCAGCACATGTTGGGAGCCAGAGCATTCTTACTCCCATCAATATATAGTTGTCTCTTGGAAGGAAGCATTTCTTGAAATCACAGAAGGTGATGTCAGATTTTTGCCTGTTTGTTTTTTTTTTCTTTATCCGTCCTGAACTCGCATGAATACTGTGAAATGCTTTCAGGTTATTCAGATAGTGTCCTCATGTGCATAATAACATTGCAAGCACAAGAGATATGATTGGTTCCTGAAGGCTTGTACCTCATGTAGAAGTAAATTGAGTTACAATAAGGTGTGGACAGCAGAATTTGCAAACCTTGGTCAGGAGTCATAAGCAGAGTTATAAAAAAATGTTTAAGATATGGTAACAATAAATGAGGGTTAATAGTCTTTGTGGTTAATTCTGTATTATCAAAGTAGAGAAGCGTACACAAGTGCATGGGTATCTTGCTGTGTTCTAGGTATAAGCTCTTCAAGATAGAGATGCATGTAACTGTGTATTAGGAAAATATCAAGAATGTTTAGGTACCCACTGAATTATTATCATGGTGTAGGACTGAAATAATTGTTTTATTCCTCATTCTTTCTCTAAATTACTGGGTAATGTCTGTTATGTCATTTTCCCTCGATATACCCCTGCTTCTCTGTTTATGAAATGGCAGTAAATAACTTTACTTCATGTGTTATTCCTGTAAAACTAAATAACAGTTTATCTGAGACAAGAGTTATTTATCTTTGACTTGTTATACGAAGCACTACTATAGCTTTGGTCGCTGTAAACCTATTAACAAAGAGAAAAATGCAGAACACTTGAAGCTCTAAATGTTTTTCTCTGACATTCCTTTTGCTCCAGCATGGGAAGATTCTAAGCAAATATACATTAGATTATAGATATTGTTAATTCTCAGTCAGCAGTAAACATTTGCTCTGTGTAGATTGTATTTTTGTTAAACAGTATTTTGATGTGTTAGATAATCCATTAAGGGAGACTGTAAGAGAGAACTATTCACTTTCCAGATGTCTTTCAGACTTTTGAACTCATTTGTTAAGATCAGTCGCCTTTTTGATTCATAGCACAAGTGATTCTAGCAGCTGGGCTGATTGCCAACCTGCTGAAGGAGGTAGCCAGAAGGGGTTTAGTCTGTTTCCTAGTATTCCAAAATGTTGAATGACTCCTTGTACTAACTACATTGGCAAAATGCGCTGCAAAAAATGGACTTGTTTTCTGGAGTTTATTTCTAAACACAGTAAAATATTATCCCTTTTTGTGCTTGTCAGGATTTAATTCAAACCTAGTAAAGCTGGCAGCTGGTTCAGTGTTTAAAAATGTGGAAAAATAAATTTTAGCATTTTAGAGGCCTTTTAAGCAAGGGCGTATATAAAGTTCCATAAGTAATATTTAAAAATATCATAGAGCTTGCAATGGAAGCATTTAAAAGGGAAACCTTGCATATGTTAAGATGATAAAATCTTGAATCGTGTAGAAAGACCTTCCTAAAAAGTAAACATTCCATTTCATTCCATTGTAAATATAAATTCCAAATGAAATATAAATTCCAAATTTTAAGTATTAAATAATTTAGTGACTCATGAGTAGAAGTAGTGGAAGACTGGAGAATTTTTAATGTCTAACTGAATGTTTGAAAAATACTGACCATCAGCAAAAGTAAATGAATTGAATGGAAATGGTCTGTATTTTTTCTTTGAATTTATGAACAATCTTAAAGTAACAGATTGCTCCATGCGGTATAGCAATCATATGAAAATCTAAAAAAGCAAAATCCCAACAGTTTGTGAGATGGAAGAATTCAAATGTAACCATAGCTGTCTTAAATGCCATTTGACTTTGGTAAAGAAACAGAAAATCAAGAAGGAAAACACATGATTAGAAGCTTAGAATTTCAAGCAGGGAGGAAGTATATTTACAGAATACATTCTGAAAGTTTTCCTGTTCTAACAAGCCATCTTTCAAAATTTTAGCAACTGTTATTATTGAAAACTGTTACATGGAGGTCTGAAAATGAGATAACGGAACTTTGGAGGATTGACTGTAGGATTTTCCATCCTAGACTATGAATATTATATTATGACTAATAATATTTCTAATATAGGTACAGATTGTCTTTTTTGTTCCTTAGGGATGGCTAATGTGGAGCAGCTATAAAAAATAGCAGATAAGTTTATAATAATTTTAAGTTAAGAAATAGACTTAATTATTAGCTGCTGTTTACCTTCATTTTGTTATCCCTCTCTACCAAATGCCATGGCGCTTATATTTCCACAAGTGATTAATAACTCCTGGCCTGAAATTCTTATAAGCGATTTTATGTTTGAAATTTAATGCTGATGAAGTATCAAATGGTTTTGGTAATATGGTTTAATATGGCCGTTTCCCAATTATCAGCAGCTTTGAAGAGGCCAACCCCAGACATGGCTTACTCTTCTTTCAGTTGTTTTTCTACAGTGTGGGTAGCTTATGTTCCTCTATAAATAAGCTTCTTCATAGAACCAAGCAAGAAAAGGTCTTTTACTAATCTCTGGTTTCAGTTTTTTAAATATTGAAAGAATTTCATTGTTTGGGTAGATAAGGTCTTTTTTAACAAGTATACTGTAGGCAAGAAAGAGTTCACTGTCCTGGATCATGTTGGGTCAATGTGTCACTGTAATAGGGAACAGACAACCACAAATCCTTGCATTTTAAAGGAGATGCAAAAATGTGTACATCAGGAAGGACTGAACTTTTGAAGAAGCCATAGAAAAGGAAGTGAAATGGAAGCTGAACATGTAGTTATCTGGGAAGGGCAGGTAGGTTTCAGGATACTTTGTTACATAGTAGAGGATGTGACTGGTGGTTTAGCAGCTTCACCAGCCGGATTGCAGCAGCAGTCCATCCAAGGAAGTAAAACTAGTTATCTAGCTTCTCTGCCAGTTCACATTTTGGTTTGAAAGCAATTAATTGCAAGGAACTCAATTGCATTCAGCCAGTAATTTCCTTTCGACTCAAAGAAATCAAAAGAAACAGGGCCGGAAATAGTCCTCTGATTGTAAAATGCTGTACACGCAGGATTCCGTGTGGCAAATGCAATACTGCAAGCCTTCATCTGTATGAATATCAGATGACTGAGTTGAAAACTTTGGGAAAAAAATTCAAAGCAGTTGTGGTCCTCAAAAGCAGTCCTTGATCTGTCTACAGAATACAACTTTTCTTCTGGAGTTTACACGGATGTTTGTTATAGCTACAGCATTGATACTGATTAATTAAGGCTATGTCAGTCTTTCTATTCTGACCTTTGTTCAGCAAATTACTCCAGGCTGAAACTTAATGTACAGGAGCAAGATTTACTCTTTACAGTGCACAGGGAATAGGCTGTGCTTCTCTGCGTGGCAACAGCACATTCACCACTGTTTGTGGTACTCACTGTGCTGAGTATTTTTCTTTAAAATCTCAGTTTGGGTGTGACTCATTTTAAAATCGGCAATAATGTAAAGAAGAGGTAGTATAGAAACAGATTTTCCACATGAATCCTACGAAAACAGTAAACAAATACTTAACAGCACAAAGATGCAAAATAAAAGCACTGTTAGAAAAGAATGCTAGGGGTAGAGGGGGAAGAGCTTGGAACTGCGAGATTTGCCAAGAAACACTAAAATTCATGATCTACTCTAATTTCTTTCTCAGGCTGGATCCGCCAGCGAAGTGATTTTTCAATCTAGAACCATCTGTATCTGTAGAAGCATCTTGTTTTTCCTTCCCCATCATCAGCTTGATTGCAGGGTTGTATTAGCATACAGTTATGTACAGTGCACTTCTATTATTACAACTGACATCTAGTAGGGGTAGCGCTACTTGCAGCCTGCTCCTCCTCCAAATGCTGAGAAAACTCTCTTCTTTCTAGCTCTTCTTGCCTGATAAAAAAGCAAAGGGAAAATGCTTAGGAGGACAGAACATTTTTCAAGTGCTCATCACAAGAATTCCAGAATAAATCCCTATATTTTACAAGTGCCTTGAGTGAATAGCCCTTTATGACACTTTTGCAATAAAGAGAATACATCCTACAAGATATGACTCAGAACATTCCTGGAATGTAACACCTTCAGTTCTCTTTTTACTTAGAATTTGCCCAAAGCAAAGGGATTGGAACTAGATGATTTTAAGGTCCCTTCTGACCTAAGCCATTCTGTGATTCTAAGAGTAATTGAAAAAAGGCTCATCATTTGTACTGTTGAAGAAAAAAAATACCCCAAAGCTACAATCGCTTCTCCACTTACAAGTGTTTCTTTCTGCTTTCTAAGAAATAATTGTTTTGAAAATAATTTAACAGCAGAGTATACCTCTGATGTACAATTGTGAAAATAATAAAAGTTTACTGTCTATATTCCTCCTTCCCACTCTGTCAATATATCAGTGGGTCTTAGGGTCAGTAGAAAACTGATGAGGCCAGCAGGAGATTTGAAGCTAATGTGATGCTATACTCCTAAAATCCTCTTCCTAATCATGTTCTTAGGAAAATGAGTTAAGCATAAAGAAGTGTGTGCACAAAGATAGCTGTTTTACATATTTGACTAGGCTAGTTTCCTTAATTATTTATTTACATAGAGTTTAAAAAAACAACAACAAAAAAACAAAACCTTTCCAATAACAGAATTGATTTGTTTATCACTTAAGGAGAACAAACAGCAGGAGTTTAATACACAATCAGATAACAGATTAGTTTGCAAAGCCATTGTGCAATTAGAGATGCTTAGGTTTAAATGCACCCCTCCTTCCTACATCCCTACACCTCTGTTAGAGAAATCCATACTTGCAACTTGTTGCAATTTAATACTGTAGTTATGAACACAAGCAACTGTTAACATATTTCCTTCATTTTTGGACTGACAGTCGCTCCCATCTCTAAGTAGTTTGCATTATTTACAACAGAATTTTTCTCAGTTGCAAAGTAAGAGGTGGAATTCTTTTTTAAAATGGAAACAACAATTAGAAAAACAGTAGTACGTTAGGCCACTTACATACAGTCCTATTCCCTAGCTTGTCAGCAAAGTTTAATGTTCTTGAATATAGTAAGAACCTAACAAAAATCTGAAAGTGGAAGAATTAACTGAATGGAACTTTGAACAAATTCACACTACCTCCACTGCCCACTGGAAATAATAACCACTGTAATTTTATTTTTCTTTTAATAGATCCTTTGTGTTCTCCTTCCTTCATTTCTTCATATGTACATCAAGGAGACAACCATTTCTGTTTGGAAATGTAGGATGTAAAATATAAGTGGGGCTGTTAGCAACGCTTGTATTTTATTTTTTAGCTGACAAAACAGTATGCCTTGTTTTATTTAATTAAAATTCAAACAAACAATTATAGAATAGTTATCCAGAACTCATGGAGTAACCGAAAGAAAATAAAGAATAAAAATGGACATAAATAATGAGGATCTTTAAGTATAGTTCACAATTATCAGTAAATACATAACACTTTTCACTTTCCTATTTCTTAGACACTTTCCAAGCAATAATTCTTTTATACATGATGGTATAATTGCTCTTGGTTATGAAAACAGTCTATTCACTGAATGAAATCTAAGTTCAAATGTAGAAGTGCACATAAAAGGACAAATGCTCATTTTTTAAACAATTCCATGAGTATCTGGAGATATGATTAGAGAAAAAAAGACCTGCTACATCTTCATCTTAACCTTCAACATTACAGATTAAGAGTATTTTCTGCCACATCACAGTATCATTCTGTTATTCTTTGATCTAATATTTAGCATTGTTTCTGGATGTATGAACATGTGATTCCTACTTTCTATGTGGCAACTAATGCAGAAACAATCTGTCAGGACTGTCATTGAGGATCAATGCTAAATGTTACTCAGCAGGATGCAGACTGTATCTCGGTGGGTGTCCTCCTACTATGCTTTGATTATGTTTGTTGTAAAGAAAAGCCTACTTGTGCTTACAGCACTCATATTTCACCCCCTCCATGGAAAACATATTACACCCTCTTGATTTCTCCCTGTTTCAACAATATAGGCGCTTTAAAAACACATACGCAGCATTTTCAAAGATTCCTTCGGTATAATCTGATTATTAAGGGGTTATGTGACAGTTTGTCTCTGCTACTTATTGTGTGGCTTAAATCTCTGAGGACAAGCTGACTGCACATCCACACAATTTAGAATCTGATGGCAGCTGTGGTTCAAAAATGTTCTGGACCAGACCTAGGGTCATCTGGGGAAGCGCCTTGTTGTACACCAAGGTACAGGAGGATTGTATTCTACTTATTACTTGTTGCAACTTCATTAGATGACAAAACTACAGGCTGGGTACATAGGATGAAGATTTAATTAAACAGAGTGGTGGTTTATTAACTTAGAGCAAGAAGGAAAATGAGTTTTTTTAATACTTTTCTGCATGAGTGTGAAGTAGTAAGTCTACAAATAGATCTTCATCTATGAACATTGATAAATAGATCAGGGTTGTATGTATTGAGTGAGAAAAGAGGGATATTACATTGCACAGCAAGCTGATGTATTGCATTTATGAAAGAATATTTCAAATAAGCAATACGAATTTCAGAGAGCATACCTAAGTTTTCTGTGTGGCAAAAACTCACCCATGACTTTCTGTTGCCTCATAGTGTTAGCTGTATTCAATGAATTTTATAATGCTGGTGCTCTGTTAAACTTCCAGTCACGAACTAATACATACCAGAAGACCCTACCATGTGGATGGAGCTGACAAGTACTCTCAAGATGATGATCTGGTAAATCTAGAAGTTCTTGATGAGGTACTATATTTTCTGAGCATCACTTTCCAATCTCTCTCTCTTTAGGCTTTTTTTTTTTTTTACATAATGATAAGTGTTTCTTCTTGGAAGCTTTTGTTTCAGCGTGGAAAAGGAATTGTCTCATAATCTATCTGCTATCACCATTTCTCTAGCATTGGTCTAGTTAATAAAGTAAAAGCAATAGAAGTGAATCCTATTCTGTGGAAGCATTTAAATATGAGTGATACTGGTTTAAAATATTTTCTGAGTTTCCTAAAATGGAAAGTTTAGTAATGAAGATGTAGGTTGAAATGACTTTTCTAAAACTGATGAATATACATAGAGTAACACATCTACAGCTTCTGAGTAAAACATGTTAAAACAACATCAGCTGCATATTTCATTATATCACCTATGTGCATGGTATCTGTAAAATTTTTTTTCTGAGAATCCTTAACTTGCATGCCAGTAAGAAAAAGACATAATAGCAAATTATTTTAGCATCCTGTTTAAAACGGTCTCTTACTACTGGTAAAAAATTAATCATTAAAAAATTACTATCTTTTTTCATGGTCAAATAAAAATTAAATGGAAATGTACTGTGAAGTGCAGAAGCAATCTCTATGGCCATTTTATCTTTAGAAAGTTTCCTTCTTGAACTGATGTGATTAAGTACATGCTAATCTGGTAGTAGGATGTCCCATTTAACTTAGTTTTATGGCTTTAGTGAAAAGTTTGAAAGTATTTTTTTTTTATTTTGCGATATTGGTGTTTGAGAAATAATTAGTAATACTTATTGTACATGCCTCTTAATTGATGTTCTCAGTATATTTACAGAAATCTTACTGACTGGGAAAATACTGCTTAACAATCAAATTTTTTTTGATTGTTCTTCTCAGGATACAATTATCCATCAGCTGCAGAAACGCTATGCTGACTTACAAATTTATACATATGTTGGAGATATTTTGATAGCCTTAAACCCTTTCCAGAATCTCAGCATTTACTCTCCACAGGTAAGAGAGACCCAAAGATGTGTACAGTACTTGCTTTACATTTTGCATTAACACTACTGGCTAAAATACTCACATGATGGGAGTGCAGTTTAAACCTCAGTTTTTTCTTCCTCCAAAAAACTGTGTCTACAAATTGTTTTCTATTTTTACTTTCACTTTAGTCTTGTTCAATTTAATTGCTTTTTGGTTGGTGACACAAATTCCACAGGAGTGCTAAGATTGCCCCAGCCACAGCTGTTCCTCTTGTCTGGCATTTAGGGCTTTCTTCTGGGAAACAAAAGATAGTTATATGAACTACCCCATGCTGAGTCTGTTGCTTTCTAAACAATTGCTCTGACTGGTTATTACATGTCCTGTGCCATCAGTTGTGGCTTAAAAGAAATGAGTGAATTGAATGCTGTTAAGGTAGAGACAACTTAATTCTCTATGAATATGAAGAGTGGTGGAGCCACAAATCTTAGTCTCCATGGTACCTAAGTCAGGGCTGCAGGCAGAGGAACCAGATTCCAGCTTCACTTTTTTCTTTGCAGTTTCTTTGTTAAACTCTGGATATTTCCCTGCTTCAATGCTTCGGTTTGAAATTCTGTTCCTTGTGATACAGGTCTCCTCACCAAGTTGTAAAAGAAATATTGAAAAGCATTTCAGGGTGGGCAGTGCAAAGAATTACCACTCTTCAGCCAGAATTTTGCAATAGAACAGGCAACTACCTACCTTGTGGGTTAGCAGGCAGAAGATGCTCCCTATTCTCCTTTTCAGATCTTAACTGTACAGTTAAATTCTGTATTTTTACTGTTGTGTTTTTTTCTTAATCTAGTTCTCCAAGCTTTATCATGGTATGAAGCGCTCATCCAATCCCCCCCACATATTTGCCTCTGCAGACGCTGCCTACCAAAGTATGGTGACATTCAGCAAAGATCAGGTAAAAATATTAATTTTATTTTAGATTTCACATTAATCATAGTGCCACTTTGCTATGGATGTACCTAATGTTCTGTTATGTTGTGCTCTTTTTTTTCTGTGAGACTTTTATTCCTGTATACAAAAAACAGCATGGGTTTGGGACTTTTGAAGAGCACATAGCAACATAAAAGATCATATATGAGGTTAAGTAGGTCAAATAGAAGAGTTACCTAACCTTATAGTTTCCTGGACACCCATGAAGTGCTGGCAGTTGACACCAGTCACACACTGTTGCAATACACTTTGATTCTAGCCTGTCTTGCTCTAGATATTGGAATCATTTGCACCTGTGTAAAATAGGGGAGTCTCAATACATCAGCAGGTTAACAAAGTTTGAACTGCTCTTCCATTGCATAAAGCAGAAAGCAACGTAGCAAGCAAGGAAGGAACGTAATGAGTCTGCACATCTTGCATTTATTTTAATGAGAATGAAATATTTTGCTGCAGAAGTTAGATTCCTTTTTTATTACATTCTTAAAAGTGTAATTTTGCACTCTTTCTAACATGATGTGTTGTATGTACGTGAATACTGGGGCCTAATAATTATATGTTGTTATCTGGAGAAAAAAATCATCTGCACATGAGGCTAACTTTGTAGATTTTAATATTATATATCCTTCTTATCTTCTTAGGAAGTAATTTGCATTTGGATCTAAATCTTTATGCAAAGATAGCTAATAATTACTCGTAGGCATCCAGCATGCCTGCTAGCTTATATAGTTTGCTATTTGCAATGGTTTTTATCTCCATTAACTGAGCAGTTATGCAGGTTCTTCAGGTAAAGATGCACTAGATGCCCGGTGTAGCTAGACAAAAAATGTATTTATTCTGTTTGTTTATCCATTCAGCCTTCCTTTTTTTACTTTGAAGCCTGAAAATTGACTAGAGGTCTAACGTTTCTGGGGAATCTCAAGTCACGTTCTGGCTAGTATGAGTCATGCAGGAACTCATGGGCTTTAAATTGCATAAACTGTTGCATGTGACTCCTCTGTTAAGGTAGATTAGGACAATGTCAGGTAACACAAACCTATAAAAACATTGCTGTTTTATTTATTACCAAGCAGCAGAAAAATATTTGATTAAAAAAAAAAAGCTGAAATTCCTCCATATATTCTAGGCTAGAGAGGAAATAATGGATAATCTTTCTCTAGGAGCGTTGAAAATGTTGTCTGGAGAACTGTTATCATTTTCAAACCTTCAAAGCTTAGTTCTGTATCAGTCATCACTGTATCAAGTATTCTAAGACCTCGTCTCTTTTCCCAGCAAAATCTTTTATGTTTACTGTGTAGTTCAAGTAACTTCAAGCTAATCCCTGAGTTTGTAAGCTTTGGAAAGCCTATAAAATATTGTGTGTTACATACAGTCTGCCAAATCAAGAAGAATATGGACATGTTCTCCCAGAATCACTCAATGAACATATGCATATTTTTCTGAAATGTTTAGTTTTGTTGTTTTAGTCTGAACATCAGCATCACCTACATGATGATCTCTATGCAGCAACAAACCTTATGATAGTTTTCAGTGCCAGAACAGACTTTTGGTGAGTGTATTAAATACAGCTTTACCTTGGTTTTCCATTAATTCATATGAACTCAATGAAATGAGCTCAGATGCACTGATAATTAAGTCACGTGAACTAGCTGTGGCAATCTTTTGATTTTTACAGGCTGCGTATGTGCATAGCATGGATTAGCTTTGTAGATAAAGTCATTCCTTTATATGTCTTAGAGCTTAGAATTTTAGTCACTCCTCCTCACGTACACACACTTCTGTCAGGCATTGCAAGATACAGTCTATAGAATCATAGAATAGCCTAGGTTGGAAGGGACCTCAAAGTTCATCTAGTTCCAAACCCCAATTTTATTTATCTAAGGAATAAAGGAATGATTGCAGTGAGCCTCTACCGACCTTTCAGAAAGGACTTGAGAGATTTGACTTCTAAGATATTTTACAGTCTTGGTACTAAACATGAAGTAATAGGAGCAGAAACAGATGAAAACCTATATATCGAACATGTGGTGAACTGTATGCTTACCGTTTTGTTTGTCTGTTCAGTGCATTATCATCAGTGGGGAAAGTGGTGCTGGAAAGACAGAAAGTGCCCATTTGATCGTCCAACATTTGACCTTCTTGGGAAAGGTATTTCTAGCAATCATGCAAAATAATGAATAAATGCTCCCCACTCCCTAACATTTCCACTTTATTAAATGTTTAATATTAAAAATTGTTCTTGTGAGTTAACCCGCCTGAGTCAGGGACAGAGTAATCAAGCATTTGCAAGCACTGAATCATGCCATTAGAGTATGACCTGCACCAAGCCATTTCAGTGTAGGAGAAAGTGACAAATTCCAAATGTTCAGTGCCTGTAGTTATCTGCAGTGTTAATGACCTATAACATTGTTGATGTATACAATAAAAAATAACAGATCTTGCTTTGGCTCTGATCTTGGAAGCTCTTACATTTTTAAATGTTATGAATAATGCTACTACTGCAAAACAGTGTGAAAATCAAGTGTGTAAGTTTAATTAGTATATGTATTAGCATGATTATTTTCTTAGGTAATATTCTTTTTGTTCAGTATTTGGTGGCTTTGTTGCCTTAACTAAATTATATGAAGCTTCAGAGATAAAACAATTCCAGAGAAGGAAGAATATGGTTTTTCTTACTTGTAGGTGATTTCCCCTTCAGTGTATGGCCTTATAATATAGATAGGAAGGTTAATGGAGTATTTAACTCCATAAGAATGTGATAATGGGATATCATGCTTCTTAAGCAGGGATTGGATTGTGAGTAGGCAATATATTCTTTTAATGGTCCTTCTGATTTATATCTGTTCTGTCAAGGCCAATAACCGTGCTTTGCGTGAGAAAATTCTTCAGGTGAATCCTCTGGTTGAAGCATTTGGGAATGCCTGCACTGCCATCAATGACAACTCAAGTCGCTTTGGAAAATATCTGGAAATGATGTTTACACCCACAGGAGCTGTAATGGGGGCAAAGATTTCTGAGTATCTACTTGAAAAGTCAAGGGTTATAAAACAGGCTATGTAGGTGCACTAATTATCTGTCCACATTTTTGTAATGTTTAGATTCTGTTTAATTCTCTAAAAACTCTTATTTAAGTGCTTCCAATAGTGTCTCCTGCTGAAGCAATAATCCTTTGAACAGAACTATTAATGACAAGAAGAGTTTGGTTCTTTTGGAACAAAAGCCAGACCTGTTTTTTTTGTTTTTTTTTTTTTGTTTGTTTTGTTTTTTTGTTTGTTTGTTTTTTGAGAAATAATGTGATTATCTGGATTTTCTGTTTTACACTTGAAATAGTTATTTTTGGGCTTCCACTATTATTGGCCCTGATCATTTGCTACCTGTCTCAATGAGCTCATGATAAAGACTTTTGCTTTTACCTTGTACAAGATACTGCAAGTATAAACATATGTGCTTTATAGACATGCTTTTTTGTTTCTAGGGGAGAGAAAAATTTCCATATATTTTATTATATTTATGCTGGCCTTTATCATCAGAAGAAACTTTCTGAATACAGGCTTCCTGAAAAAAAGCCTCCTAGGTAACTATCAGTCACATGTTTTAACTACTCATTATAATTATCTACTGATCAGCTCTTGCTTTCAGTATGATGTCTTCAAGTCTGTTGTAATCCTTCTGTATCCCTTAAGGATCTTTTTTTAACCCTCTCAAGCAACAACAACAACAACAAAAAAAGATGGACAATAAGGAATTACAGTATTTGTATTAAAAACTTGAACCATTTAAGGAGAAGGAAGGAACATTCTCATTATTATATAAATATTTTATCATATATTCAGATCAGGATGGTCACCCTGTGCTTTCTTGCAGTTCAAGAACTCCAAATATGTTTTGAAGTTGTGTTTTTTAATTGGTATTTTTACCTAGGAAGCACATGATCTATATGATTATATACTGGGTGAGAGCATGTGGGTTAGTAACACTATGAACAGATTATTAACAAAGAATAAGCAAAAGCGACTGCAACAGAAAGAAAAACGTCTTATGAATTAGCACCAAAATGTTTAATTGAAAGATATAAATGAATGTTTTTTTTTCAATTAATGATGTAGTTGCATTATAGTCACTGTAGGTTGTACCGACTTATCACCTACTTAGTGCTCTCTTTCTCACTCTGTTTAGATACATTGATAATGAAACTGGAAGAGTAATGCACGATATTGTTACTAAGGATTCCTACGGAAGACAATTTGAAGCTATTCAGCACTGCTTTAGAATTATAGGATTCACTGATGAGGTAAGATATCCAGTTGCTAAACCATTATTGACCTTCCTGAAAACAACCTCCAGTGCTGCTTGTACTTAGGCTGCCATTTGGCTGTGTGAATACACAGCATGCCACAGAATCTCTCTTATAACAGAAATGAATTACGAAAGTAAAATCACACACCTGGAAGCCAGGACCAGTCAGAGGTTTCAGTTTGTAGTTAGACAAGTCCATTCACAGTTCTGTAGAATCTTTTTTTCTGTGTAAATAAGAGCTTCCTTGAATTAGAACGTGTTCTTAGGACAATCTACAAGCTTTAATCACCACCCGATGCTCACCTTTTTCTTTCGTAAACTAAGTTTGATGTACATATTTAATTGGATTCCTTGAGAGTGCTTTTGTCATTTTTACAGGAAGTGTACTCAGTGTACAGAATTCTGACTGGTATCTTAAATACTGGAAACATTGAGTTTGCTGCCATTTCTTCACAACACCAAACAGATAAAAGTGAAGTTCCAAACCCAGAAGCCTTAGATAATGGTAACTACATTTTAACATGATCAACTCTACAAATGCCATTGGACTGTATTTGTGAGAATTGGTAACTTGTGGTAACAGGCTATGCTAGTGATGTCCTCAGAATACTCATAATTTATTTATATATATATATTCTACACTGTCTTTCAGCTGCTGCACTGCTAAGTATTGGGTCAGAAGAACTGCAAGAGGCCCTAACCTCCCATTGTGTTGTAACACGGGGGGAGACTATTATCCGAACAAACACTGTGGACAAAGCAGCTGACGTGCGAGATGCCATGTCTAAAGCACTTTATGGCAGACTCTTCAGCTGGATCGTAAATCGCATTAATACGCTTCTTCAGCCAGATAAAAATATATGGCAAGTTACACATCACTGAATCATTTGTATTTACTGTGCATATGTCTTTGATGGGTTCATCCATTTGTATATTTTTTGATTTTGCAGAAGAAATGCTGTGTTTATTTTGGCTAAGGCTTCAAAATGGCTTTCATTCTGTGATACTGAATTCTGTTTCCAGGACATTAACCCAACATTCTCAAAGAACTGAACGAAATTTAGCTACTGAAGTCAGTGGAAATTGATGATTAAAATTATATAAAATTCTTTAAAAAGATGCTTTGTATGTAGAGAACATTAAAATCATACCAATGGCCAGTAAGTATTTGAAGTACGCGGAAAACATTAGCATGTTTTCAGAGTCTTTCCAGTTTCCAGTACTTCTGCCATTGTAATTTAGTAATAAATACAGGTTGAGTTGTAATTGATGGTGTTTTCATTGTCAGGTAATGATCTGGTTGCTTTGCTCTTTTCAAGCAGCTGTAGAGATTTCTAAAAACAAGAGAACCCCTTAGGTGATGTAAAAATGTTTTTACTAACTACAGTGCTCCTGCTTCCATGCTGGGAGACTGTAGAAAGCAAGGAGGGAAACAGTGCTGTAGTAGGACATAGAATATGTGGAATGATTATTGCAAATATAACTTAAGGATGCTAGTTCTGAATTCCACTAGAGATAATTTCACTCATCCTTGACAGCACTGAGATAAAGGTATCTTGAGAGTTTTTAGACCTCCAGTTCCCCTTCATTGCACTGAATATAAGCAGTTGCTATTTCTGACTGTAACCTGAATCTCTTTGTTTTATGCAGAAGCCAAAGTGAGGAGAAGTTTAGCATACAGTATTCTCCCTTTCAGAGCATGTCTACATGACGCAATGTGTTATGTACAGACAGACTCTGAATGAACCTATGTACTGCATTGTGTGCCTACGCACCAAGTTAATAGGTTGTGTTTTTCTTGTCTTAGAGATAGCTTGGAGATCCCTACTTGCACTTTATTATACCATGCAAAAACACAATCTGCACTTGCATTTCCAGTGATGACTGTGGTCTGAGTATACATAACCTAGAAAGCTAACACATGGTCTGCTGCTGTAGTAGCAGCAGATTTGGTAATTGTCTTGCTGACTGGGTGTAGCAAAAACATGCTAATAGAGCTTGGCATCTTTCGTCTACCTGGAGGATCTGTCAGTAGGTTTGTTTCAGGATGTGCTTATTGAAACCACTTATTTTAATGCATCTCTGAAGTCTGTTATTAAGTAGTTATGACTCCCTTTTTCTTCTTCATGGGAATTTGTAAAAGACAAGTGGAAAACCCAAAGTGTTAATGACTCTCAACAAATGCACAAATTATAAATAAATTCAAATATACTTTCTCCTCTGTTTTTGCAGCAAATTGAATTGATTGTGCCGTCTTAGTTGCCATGTTTACTTTGATTGTAACTAGATGTTGCCCATACTGAATTTTGTTTGACTTTTCACATGCAGCAATACTGAAAATGGAATGAATGTTGGTATACTAGATATATTTGGATTCGAGAACTTCGCAAGAAATTCCTTTGAACAGCTGTGCATAAATATTGCTAATGAGCAGATCCAGTATTATTTCAATCAACATATTTTTGCACTTGAACAGGTAAATTCGGCTCTCATGAAGTCTAGTTGAATCAGCTATCTTGACCCATAGATTATATTCAGGAATACATTATAAACTATAAAATGGTTGTGGGATTTAAATGTAAGTAATGTTCACATCTTTCAGCATTGTTGTTGCTGTTTTGTAAATAATGTTGTTGGGGCCTATAGAGTATTCCCATGCATCGTAAATGTCCTAATGATTCAATATTAAAACTTTGTTGTCTTTGTAGATGGAATATCAGAACGAGGGAATTGATGCTGCTACAGTGGAGTATGAGGACAACCGTCCACTTCTAGATATGTTCCTCCAGAAACCCATGGGTCTCCTTTCTCTACTAGATGAAGAAAGTAGATTTCCTCAGGCAACAGACCTAACTTTAGTTGGTATGAGCAAACAACTAATGTATTTTGAGAGCATGGTGTGTTATCTTTACTTAAGATTTTCTAGCCTAATTGTCCTACTGAGGCTGTGCCATTTTGTTTGACAGTTTGAGTGTGTTTTTCATTGTGCTTCACCTTGCTTCTATGCCTCACATTTTTTATATTGCAAAAGTTATTTTACATATTGTGTGTCAAGAGCTTGTCTTTTCAGTGTTTTAAGGAAATAACCTCTGTGTTGTCCTTGTACATGAGATACATCAAGAGGCTTTTATCAGCATTTAGAAGGGAAAGCTGAGACATAGCAGAACTTGTGTCTAGGACCACCCCGTGAGTTATCATTAGTGTTGAGAATAAAACTAAGATCTCCAAGATTGCAGGCCCATGTTTATCCAGTTAGAAAATATTACTTCACTGCAGATTATCTCATCATAAGTAGGAAGTGTGTGCCATCTGGCTGAATATTTCCCTTCCTTCATGCATAGTTTATGTATGTCTTAACAAATCTTGGCACAAACTTTCAAACATGTAGTGCATGCTATGTTTAAAAATGTTCTCCTGCTTTTATTTACTAGAACTTCATTTTTCCTTGTGGTACGTAACAGAGTTTCAGTTTGTTCAATCAAAAGTTGCAGCAGGGATTCAAACACTTAGAGAAAAATTACAACTGCCTGGTAAATTGCATGATACATGCACAAGATTTTTCACTTCTGGGCTGCAACTTGAAATGAGGCCAAAGAATGAATGCTGTGGTTTCATTCCAGTCCTTATTTGTGTGCTAAAACTGTGAGCCTCCATGTGGATCCTATAAAACTGTTAATCTCAAATATTGAACTTGCAGTTCCAAAGTGTCAGGGAGACAACAACTGACATATTTTGCCCACTTTATATGTGCCAGACCATCACTAATTCCCACCCTCCCAACTCGAAATCTGCCCTCTTCCCTGCCCTGCAACCTGCCAAAATTCTGAGCTTAATTCTTTTTGCTTTTAATACAAGGATTCTCAAACTTCATTAAACATTAATAGGAAGAAAACATAGAAAGAAAATTATTGGAAAGAAAATAAAATGTTAATGGATTATAACATCAGGAAAAAAAAAATTTGTAGTAATGTCTGACCTACACAAAGTGACAGATAATTTTATCAATTGATTCTGGCCTTGGATCTCTAATTGCATGTGCAGATAAACAAATGCAATAGCAAGTTTTACAGCATCAGCACCAATTCCTTTTTTCTGTCAGCTCTTCAGAGTTATGTTGCAAGAAACAGAAAAATTTTGGAGAGAAGCCTTTTTTTTTTTTTTTTCTGTAGGCGTACAAAGGCAATTGGGATATGGTCCCAATTTGAAAACATTGACATATACTTAAAACATTATGCACAAACAAAATAAATGGGGAAAGGAAGACAGGAAAAATAGAAATAACCACTTAGGCAGGCCAGATCTACGCACAGATCTGAATGTACATAGTTCAAATAAACCCACCCCAAAATTTGCATATGCATATGTACATATATATATTTATATGCGTGTATATATATACACATATATGTAAAGAAATTTCAATACAAAATATCTCACTGTCCTCTATTTCCCATGAACAAAACTCTGCAAGAACAGGAATTTAAAGTACATTATTTCTGGGCTAGTTTTGAATGAGTTATTCCATCCACTAGTAGCAGCTTGGAAGAAAGCATGAAGATGGCACATAGTTATTACTGGGTAATCTGACAGTAGATGTTCTTACAGTAGTTCTGGGTTCTCGAGCAGCAAGCAGGCCTTAATTAGGATGGAGATTTTACTTAATCACTTTAATTCATTTTTATCAACTTCCCTTCTCAAATGTTTAGATAAATTTGAAGATAACTTACGATGCAAATACTTCTGGAGACCAAAAGGAGTGGAACTGTCATTTGGTATTCAGCACTATGCAGGAAAGGTGAGGTCATGTGATTTTTATTTAGTTAAAATCATAGTGTTGTAGTCATTATCTGTTTTAACCAGAGTTACTGCGTTTTCCTCTCTTTAATAGACAAAATGATAAAGTTTTAAGAAACAAAGAATCTATGATAAAATTTCTGTGTGAAGTAGTCCATTCTAGAACCTATCCTTAGGACTCTACTAGAAATTAGATGGTCAGAAGCCACCTTTTGTTCTGAAAGAAGTCTGGCACCAGAAACACTGTCACTATGATATTTTTAAAGGAACAACTCTGAAATGAGTACAGGCTACACAATTTTTAACATTGTATGAATGCCACAGTCGTTCTGTGTGTAACCATATATACATATATGTTTGTGTAAAGGCAATGTGTAACAGTGTCTGCAATAGAACTTAAAATCCCACAGAGAGCATTGGAAAGATTGAATGGTGTAATTTTTGCTAGCACAGATGACTTTCCATGCTCCACAGCACCTACCTTGCTCTCAGCAGTTCACCTATTACTTTATATGGGAATGATTTTCAGTTATTTCATGTAACGTGAATTATGCTTGTGAGGCACAAATCTTCATTCACAAACAAAGTGAAAATAAAATAACAATGTTTTATTTAGTTATTAGAAAAGTCTGTTCTATGGCTTATTATGAAGAGTCAAAAATGTTATGTTATGCTCTAGTAAACTCAGTCCAGGTTTCTGGCCTGTTAAGAATAACTGTAACATTTCACACAAGTTTAATAAATTCTTTGTCCCCGAATGGCCAAGTCATAAAAACGCTGCTGACTAGTTGTGGAGGCGAACACTCAATTTCTCTGGAAACATATGGACTCCAGTGGAATTAGGCTAGAGAGGAATATTGCTGGTAATAATAAAACCAGTTTAAATATTAGAGCAGCTTTTTTAAAAAAGAAAAAAAAAAAGATTAAGGAAAAATTAACAGATTCTTATATGATTACAAATAGCCATGCATTAATATCTATAAAATATAAGAAAAGCATGCAGAAAGAGATGATGAATGTTTAGTTTTCCTACTAACATTTTGGAAGTATTAAGAAGCCTGTTTAACAGGCTTCTTGATAGGGATCTATGTCTGAAACTTACTCCTGTTCCTACAACAGAACTAGTTACCTATCAGTTTGGTGCAGGCAATAAATACATTTTTGACTGCCTGGGAACCATTTCTTATTTCACATATAAACTGTCAACTTAAGCTTTAATGAGGTATCTCTGTTATATTACTTCATGCATCCTATAGTTTGATGTAACAAACCATAATATAACATGACTAAACCTGATTTAACCCAATTTGATCTGCACTGACATGTGATTAATGCAGGCATTTTGATTTGTTTTTAAAATGGTTCACATTTTGAAAACACTGTGTTAGCTGTACACTTTTAAGTCCTTTGCAGATGTTATTTTTGTGGAACATTTTTTGGCAACATATCTGACCCTGTTTCCCATGCTAGGTATTATATGATGCCTCCGCATTTCTTGAGAAGAATAGAGACACTCTTCCTGCTGACATAGTGGTGGTGTTGAGAACCTCAGAGAACAAACTTCTTCAGCAGCTGTTTTCTAGCCCGTTAACCAAAACAGGTACTTTCTGCAACAGCTTTGCTTACTTTCCAACATTTTCAGCTACCTCCTCCTTTGAAAATCTAGTTGTTTCTGGACAAAGCTCTGCTTTTTGGCTTTCTGCTCTTGAAAGTTTCCTAGATAGTTAAAGTGTTAAATAATAGTAGTGTTAATATATATATTTTTAAAAGTATGTTACCGTAAACCCAGGAGGCCAGATTCATTCGCTGTTCCAGAGAAAGGGAGATTATATGGTGTTTAGGGCAAGAACTCATTTTGAAAGCAGAATGAGAATGTGTTTTTGTTCTTTAGAACAGAAGTTCAAGTTTGAACTGAAGTTCAGTTCAGTTGATATATTCTTGTGTAGCATTTCTTACGATTTCTAAATTGTGTAATGTAGGTTGTTAGTTTGGAGATAATTCCCATCTTTTTAGATTCATTGGTGCAGTACGTAAAATAGTTTATTCCAGATCTTAAAGTATACATGCTGATCTGCTAGGATTCATAAATTCTGTTTATCTTAAGCTTGCTGACACTGACTTACTTAAAAGTGCACAGATATGTGGCTAAATAAAATAGTAAGATAAAATTTGCTCTCTCTGTGGATTGATGCCAGAATACTACTGACATGTACAAATGCAGTATACATGCCAACAAGACAAGAAATGTACACGTTTGGAAATGTCAGTCAATGCTTTCCATGTTCTAAAGGTCTTTTTTTCATAATTAATCAGAAAAAGATGTAACAATAAGGAATAATCCAAATACAATGTATTGTATTAGATTGCAAAATTATTTTGATCTGATATGATATAAACAAGCGTTATGGATTTATTTCTACCAAAAATGTTCTGGGTAGAAAAAAGTGTACATGCACTAGGTAGTGCTGTGTAGCCTTACTAGGTAGTGCTGTATATAGGCTGTAGGTGCAATTCAGTGCCTGTGCAGCTTATCTGTCTGTGATTTCTGGATATTCAGTAGTCCTGTCACAACCTCTGGTATTGCCCTCAACCTATCCTGAGACTTCTATGTAGAAAAAGAACATCTGGAGGAACCCAGATATAGGAACATTCTTTGCACATGTGTAACTGATAGCAAAATATCTGTTTTTATTCTACGTAGGATAGATTCCTACTAATCTGTTCTTTCCTGTAATTAGAAGGCTCTGGATTACTTCCCTTCAAATTACAATTTTAGAGGACCCTGAGAGGCAAGAATCCTCTGAGGAATCTGCTTTTCCTTTCAGCTGTGACAAGCTTAGATGAAGGGAGATGTAGTTTAAGATAGAGTAGGACTGTTTATTGCCTAAGTAGGAATCACAGATCTTTGAGTCTGTTTCTTCTGGGTCCTTAGTAAAGACTGGTAGGAAGAATTTCTTATACTGGATGGATCAAGCAAAGCCAAAAAGAAAGCTCTCATTGGGTCAAATGTGCCTCACCTCCCTCTTTACCAGCCATTTTCTACCTTGGAGCTGTTGTCAGAATGAAACAGATGAGGTATTTTCCCCAGTTATCAGTCACAATTATTGTAAATATTGTAGGTTTGTTTTCATGCAAACTTATCTGCCTCTGGCTTTCCAGAGGTGCTTTTGGTGACAGCAGGACTAAACTAAGAATTTTACCCAAGATGCATAAAAGGTTCAGTAAGAAAATACTTCTCATTGCAGCAATGTATTTTTACCATGTTGGCATATTACCACTTCTTCTTTTCCTTATTTCCTATTTAAATGAATTGGGTGGTTTCTGCTTCCCATAGTAGGAAGTTTATCTTTCCATGGAGTACAAGAAACAAGTTGAATCTACATTTCTGTCAGGTCAGTACAGGAGATCCTGGTCAAAATCATTATGCATATGTTCCTGTGCATGATGCTTTAAGAATAACTTAAATCTCTTAGGTCATTTCTGTTTTTTGAAAGTCTTTGTGATTTTGCTCTATTTTTTCCAGCTGTCTAATATAATTGGCACCCACGTCCTGTTTTGGGGCCTCTGTGTTCTAAAATCAGATTGTTGCCAGGTTTAGTTTTGGCAGCTTGCAAGATAAATGAAAGGTTTGGCTGAGACAGAAGGTATAACTGGCAATGCTGCTTCATCTCTGCAGAGTGAAGAAAGGTAATGCTATTCGCTTAACTTTGTACAAAGAAGCTTTTGTAAACAAAAGAATAGTGACTGCATAAATTTCCCATCATGCTCTGCCTTTGCTTCTAAGCCTTATTCCCTCCACTCAATATGTACTTCATTTCTAAAGCCAGAAAATATACAAGTTAAGATTCATGATCTCGATACAATTTTCTTCAGCTTTTTATAGATTACTGACTGATGTGAAAGTTAATAATTTACATGGAAGCCATATTGCATCCCTCCAGGTAACCCTGACTTGAAGTGAGCCTTCTGCCAGTATCTCTGGTGTTTTGTTTGAAGATGAGTGACAGCACATTCTCACATCTGCTTGCAACTAGCTCTGGAATTTGCAGCATACATGGTTTTTTCCAAGCGGCTTTCTTCGATATGCGTAAGAGTCACTAGGTGGTGCTATCCCAGAAGCAAGAGGGAATTTGAAACTACTAACGCGTGTCTGCGAGTTACTGAAATGTAGTTCTTAAATACCAGTAAGAACAAAAAGATGCCTTTCCCACTCTGGGAAGATCTTGTGTTTGAAGTATATTTATATAACTGTCATTTCTTCCACTGTCAAAAACTTAGCAGCTGCAAGAAAATAAATATTAAAAAGACTAAATTCTTCTACTAATCTAAGATCACATTAATCCCTGTAATTTATCAAACATACTTATCCCCTCTTAACAAACGCTTCTGTTTCACAGTAGAAGACTGTGTAGTTTAAAAGGCCAGAAATTAACAGCAGGACTTTAAATGCACATTTGTAATAGTGATTTATGGTAAAAGAGCACAGAATTAGTTATATAGATGCCAGAACTTAAATCAAACATTCTGGGATTAATTTTGTAGATTGCCCAGCTTGTTTTTTCTTCCTTCAGTGGAAACTTAGGTGCATTCAGTGCAGTTTGGAGTCTGATTGCTCTTTCTAGGGACCTGAATGAATGTACTCTTATTTAACCTCTCAGTTCTCTCAACTGCTGCTGGATTTGTCACTTTTTCTACAAGCACAAGTTTTTTTAGTGCTGAGGATTCTGTATATTCTAAAACTAAAATGAAATTTACTCAAATATAAAAGAGAAATAGAGCATTTAAAAAAGCCTGCCGCTACTCCAGTTGGATATGCATTTTCCCATTTATAAGGCATTCCTGTTTGTAGTGTTGGTTTATTGCTGTCACAGCTAACGCATTGGAGAGGAAAGAAATCATGCAATCTGTAGAAGAGTCCACTTGAAAGAGAAGTGATTTTAACTGAAAAGATTAAGGAGAGTCCTGGTACATTCACTACCGATAGTAGTGAGGAGTCAGACCATTTGACTCCATTCTGATACTTCAGAATTTTTGCAGTATCACATTTAAATGCTGATATCATTAGAGTGCTTGACGTTTTTAAAACCACTGGGGTTTTTGTGGCTGTAGCTCCCTCCTCCACTTTTTGCTCTCACTTTATGTTCCCCAACTGATCTGACTGTGGGGGGAGGTAGGAAGGTGCAGGCTCCTCAGAAAAGTTGCAGCACATAATTCTCTACTTATGAAACACAATCTCTGCAGACTTTTTCACCCTCTAAAATGCACGGACCCTTAGAGCTTTTGTCACGATGACTGTTCTACCTTAGATCCTTGCTGGAGAGATGGGGAGAGAGTTGCCACCTGGAGGGAGGAAAAGAAAAATACTCTAGCCTTTCACCCCCAGAACATAGACACAACAGAAACATTTCTGTCACAGTTCCGAGACTGTGTAGGGATTGGGCTTGGCTGTGTATATTAGAGCTAAGCACCAGTACTGCTATAGCAGCATCACCTCTGATAGTTCTAGTAGCATTGGGTGCTGCTCACACAATCTGAGTGTACAGTATATATATCATGTGAGGTTAATAAGCTCATCTTGTTCAAAGTCCCTTGATACGTGAGCTAGAGAACTGAAAGTGAAAGTTTTCAAAACCTTCACCGTATAGTTAGGATATTTTAACAAGGGAGGATCTTCATCAAAGTTTGAGGAAAATAGATCTTTTCAAAAACAAATTAATTAGAATTAATCCGCTTGAAGGTCACTTCCTCTCCTCAGTATTGATTTTTGGTTTGTTTTCCTTGTGCTTTTGCATCTCCTGCCCTACGTACAGCCCTCAGACAAAAATTAATGATAAACAATGTATATCCCATTAAAAAAGAAAAAAAAAGAGCAAACAGACTACATGCTGAGAAAGCCTGGCACATTTTATTCACATTCTTTCTTTATGCACCCTAAAGCATACAAGAACTAGGGCTTTTTGCAAAATCACATTAAAGAATTACTTTTCACCATTCTTTGGCAGTTTCTCAACATGGGGAGTGTTTCTATTTCAGTTCAGTGAAAGGAAACTACTGGGCACAGGGTGAAATCTTGGCCGATCTACAGTGCTTTGACAGTGTTTTTGATGGAACCCGTTACTGCGCTCTCCTACTGAACACGAGCACTTCCTCTGGCACTAGGTAGTGGAGAGGCTTCTGGTTTGGTCTACTTCAGACTTGCTCACTGAAATACAGCGTGTTTCCATCTGGGCTTAGCGGATTTTTTCTTTTAATTCCATACATCACAATAGAATGAGAGCCTCAAATACATCTTAATTTTGCAAATTTATCCTGCAGTAAATTCTACTTATAATGGCACTTTTGTGTTAGTATTTTCACCTTCAAGAAATAACTGCAGGCAGTCTAAATCAAATGAATTGGAAACAAAGCCATTGTAATTATAATCTCACTACTTATAGATGAATCAGAATTTACATTTTGTAACAATTTGGATCAGGTTAATGGAAGCTGTATATTTTCACTCAGAACAGAGGGTTTCCTACTTCTGACTGGTCCATATGTTAAAGGCATATAAAAGTTAATCGGTTTTGCTTTGCTGCCAGTGTGTTGTGTGCAAAGAGAGGCTTTAAACCACAGATGTGCAACGTAACAATTGTGAACTTTACTGAATTGCAGATGTGGGACATCAGTAAACTAAATTAAATGTAGCTTAACTATAGAGGTAGAGTTTGATTGCATTTTATTTCATTGTTCAGTTCAGCATTTTACAGTTCAGTATACTTTCTCATCCTAAGGCTTTGTGTCATGGAGCAAATACAGTACACAGATACAAGACTTGTAAGCAGTAGAAACCCAAACATGCTGTACGATAGCCCTAAAAATGGAACTCATCTAGAAAGAGAGCCATCTGTCAGATGAAAGTTAACATCTCAGTCCTGCTCAGACTTTACACGAGGCATAACAATTATTTACTGTTGAGAATAATTCTCTATAAATAGTGAATCACTGGAATTGCACATGAAAGCACCACAGCTGGGAAGGTCGAGTTAGGTTTATCATGTTTTTGTTTGGTAAAGGGTGTTGCCCAAGCAGAAGTCCACTCTTTTCAATATGCTACTTTACAGATTACATTGTTCTGAAAAATGGGCAAAAGGCATAACATCTTTTCTCCAAGTGCTTACAACTTGAACCCTCTGAAAAAGTACAAGTGGGCAGATTTTAAGAGCAGAACATGATGATCTTATTGGTTTGATTCATAGTAGGATATCCCCTGTAGTACAAATACTGAGAACAGTTTTCCTTTACCTTTCTTTCAGAAGAGACATCTTTTCAGTTTTCATTTTCAAAACAAACTTTCCAATTCTACAGTGAAAACTATCTCGTAGTAGTGAATAAGTATAATCTTAGCACTTTGTTGTATACTAATTAAGATCAAAATATACTGATATTGAGGAGGAATCCAGATGTATTATATACAAGATGTTACTGGTTTTTATATTAATTAGTAGGCTGTAGGATCTCACTGAGCAGCATATACAGAATTTAAATAGAGAAATACTCAGACAACGTTATGCAGTAGTTATTTTAATGAGTAGTTTGCTAGGTAGTTTCTAAAGGCACTATGCTCTGTGAACTTTGTCAGAGATACTTGGTTCATCATTGGCATTCAGTAGCTCCCAAAATCAAGCCTCAGAAGAGTGATTACTTTTAAATTTGCCAGTGACTTTGTAGAACAGATAAATTTGTGGAATACGCAGATAACATTGCTGTTTTGAATTGCCTAAATGTTTTTGTGTGGATTTGTCCTTTATTACAAAGTACATGTTCAAGCTTTAGGCTGTTACTCCTTGTCCTATTGCTGTACACCACCAAGAAGAGCCTGGTCTCATCTACTTGCTCTCACCTCCCTTCATATATTTGTAAACATTAATCAGATCCTTCTTCAGTCTTCTTTTCCTCAAGCTGAGCAGACCCAGGTTACTTAGTCTTTTCTCATACATGACATGCTTCAGTCCCTTTATCATCTTTGTGGCCCTCCACTGGACTCCTTCTAGGAGATCTTTGTCTTTTTTGAACTGGAGAGCCCAGAATCAGGCACAATGTGTGAAATAAAGGATGTCAAATGCATAAAATAATGATGGTGACCAGATCTGAATTGCTATCTATTAATAATGATAAATACAACATATATTCTTTCAGATTCCTGTAGAAGAAAAAAAACTTCTCTGTTTTTCATAGGGATCATTAGAATAAGGGTGTTTTTTTGTTTGTTTCTTTGGGTTTTTTTATAACACTGAAAATTGAGAACGTTCTTCAATGTTAAGGTCTTCACTGAAAATATACTGCCATTTTTTCCTTCTAATCTGGATTGTGGATGTGGTTACAGGAGTCAGGGAATGTGCTGAAGCAGTGGTGAACATCCTGTTGGTGATGAGGTACTTTATTGCAGGATTCTTAATTATCTGCTGTTCCTCCAATGTTTCAAGGTTTGTTGTCCCAATCAGATCACATGTAACAGCATCAAATCTTACACTGCCAAAGAAATGGATGGAAGTTACTAAGAATCGTATCTGAAAAACTATGATCAATGTCTTCTGATAATGTATAAATAATAAAAAAGATAAGTCACTTTGTAGTCTGATCTGTTCAGCCTCCTGAAGCTGTGGCATTAGAGGACAGCCAGCCTGTTAGTCTCAGCCCGTTATTCAGGTCTCCAACTAGTCAGGCCGCAGACCTGCCTAAAAATGCTGGGCATCAGGCAGTAGATAATTCCAGTGTTGTTTATACCATAACTTCTAAAAGCTTTTTCCAAACAGTTTTTCATTCTTTTGGTTTTGTCTCACTGCTGCTTCAGACAGTTAGTTCTCAGTTGTACTTCATTCATCACTCCATCATTAATCCTATGCTTGGACCGAAGTACCTAACCTTGTCCATCAGGATGTGGCCAGATAGAGTTTGTCTAACATGTAATCCACTCTTTCTTTGCCATCATTTTTTCCAGATATGTCCCTCCAGTGTCCTGTGCCTGGAAACATGTTTATCACAGAATCAAATGGTAGCATGTGTGCTCTGCTCCATAAATGCAGTTGTTTCATGGGACTGTGATGTTCTGAGAATCACGCTTGGTTTGCTTGCATGACTGCATATAAGCCTGTGATATTGCAGAAAGTGTCTGCATTTCAGTGAACATACTCGCCATTGGGTAGATGGCTGCACACCTCTAATTCAATTCAGCTGGAATACTGGACAAGTTGCTTCAAGTAGATACTAACAGTCAAAGTTGTGTTTTAAAAGCATCTTGGTCACTGCCAGTAATTAACTGCATACCATAATCTATTCTTTCTTGGTGCTTACTAGGTAAGGGTTAAAGTGAAGACCTTTCTTATTGAAGACTATATATTTACATATCGTGGAATATAAGTAGGCAGTTTGACCTTCATTTCATCTTAGCTGCTGTCAGGAGTGTCTTTATTCTCTTGCATTCTACATGGAGCCTACTAACCTACTGTGTTGAAGCAACATTTAAACAAGACAGGAATCATGCTTACAAGCAGATTTATTTGCTGCGGTAAACAGTGTGTTGTGTTTGCCAGTGGCTGCCTTGTTAATGTGAGGAGTGACCTTCTTCTGCATTGTATGCAGTAGAGAGTCTAGCAATGTAAATCTCTGAAGTAACTGAACATATGATCTATGTCTATTTCATGCTAGCAGTGAGATTTGAGATTTGTGATCAGAAACTGTCAGTTTACTATGGCATAGATTTTTCTTTTCAAACAATCATGGTCTAAAAAATTGAATATTTTTTTTTGCTTCTGGGACTGTTACTCCTAGTTAGGTTATTCCCAGGCTGGCCTCGGTATTACTAAATTTTCATGGTTATTGGATTCTATTTTGTAATATGGATCCAATTTTGGAAATACCATTTCTTATTCTTTAATTACTCATTTGAAATGGGAAGTAAGGAAATTCTGTTTTCAGAATAAGCAGCAGTGGTAGTGTGTATGTATTGATCGATATATTGCATAGTATTTTTACAAATACATTCCTGTGTAAAATATATAGTATAAGAGAAAAATGGATTCTTAGCTTTTTATTGCGCAAGATTAGCTTAAATGACTTCTGTGACTCAAAAAAATAGAGTCTTGGTAGTCAGTGACCAGATTCAAATTAGCACCCAATAAAAAAATTACATGTATTATTTATAGGCAAGCTAAGAAAAGCTTAGTCTTACTGTAGTAGAAGATGAAAATGCATTATGAAGATAAGCAGTCTACTTCCTTAGGCTAGATAAAATGTATTGAAAGGAAAGACAGAGAAGAATCTCAGTGTGTCAGACATTGTCTGACTCTGTACCTCTCATGGAGTGCAAGTGCTTAGCAGTGATTAGAAGTAATGTCAATGAAATATGAATGCATGGTAGCATTTCCAACCATATTACACTGTATCTGCAACTCCTCTTTATCTGAACCAGAAGCATGAAAGAAATTAATAAAATATATGAGGATAAGGAAAGTTCTTGTGCTGTGCCCTCTCTATAATAGTAGTATCCATGGTACAGCTTGTACATAAGGTGACACTGTCACTAGACTCTCTCCCTGTAATTCATTTGTACTTCACAAACTAGAACTTATATCGAAGCATACAGTAATTCTTACCTGGCATGCTTTTACTTTGGAAAGAAGGAGTGGTCTACAGCAAGCATAATCAAAATGTAGTTATAATTACAGTGCTAATATTAGTAATATTTGCTTGATACTACTTGTAGAACGCATCACTTAAGAATAGTGGAGTAATAACAAATGTTAAGCAACATCAGAACCTCCAGCCAGAGAATGAACTTCTCCTGATTAGTGTGGAAAGTCAATGGCTTGAGAAATCACTAATTTTACCAGATCACATAGTAAGTGCTAGGGATGCAGGAGTGAATCCATGAATGCAGACTTGTCTTTTCTGAAATCTAGAGAGTGCTTCCAAAATCCAACTTGAAAAAGGCAACTCATGTCTTCATTCTGTGCTATGTAAATACTTGACATACTTTTAGAACTTCTCCTGCTTGGGCTTGTGTAGTGGAAGGGATATGGTTCTTTGACATCTCTCTCTTTCTCACCTAGCTGGAATGAGAATATATTTGAAGAAATAGCAGTTTTCCTCTGCAGTTTCAAGGCAAATTTTATGGTGAGTCACAGTGAGCTTATCAGTGACTGGATAGACTTTGTACTACTACTTCTTTCTGCTGGAAGCTCTTGGAGCCTTTCACAGACTCTAATGACTGAAAATTCACGAAGCACTAATGGCACTCCTAACTTTATTACACAGACGGGAAAAAAGAGAAACGTTGGGGCTGGCTGATTCCCCCACTGACACAAATCAATCCCAGAAACCTTTGTCTCTGGCACTGCAGATACACAGGTAGGAGCCTTCATTGTTCAGATAAGCAGTCCAGCCAAACTGAAAAGGAAATGTATGTGAATAGAGTTGAACATGTACATATTTAAAAGATCAGTCCTAGTTTAAAACAAAACAAAAAACTCAGAAAATTTTGAGGGAGTTTTAAGTTTCTTAATTTGTCCATTTTGTGGCATTGGATCTAGTATGGGTAGTATTTTATTTAACTCTATGAGCTTGTCACTTGTGTTTTGTCTGAAGTGCTAATTAAACAATGTGTGTGAAGCCAGAATTCTGACAGGCACAGTGCAGTCTTTTAACCTTTAACCAGCTTAACCTTGCAAGGAGCTCATGGCAGTTTTAACTGGCTTATGATATTATCTAAAAACATTTGTTCCTCAAATATTGATGTTCTTCACAAAGTAGAATAACTTTTTACTATTTCTGGTGTGTAAAATAATAAATGACCTTTTAAATGAAAATCAAGTGCAGGGACAGGTACTCCGAATGTTTACTGACTATAAACATCACTCTAATTCTGGGTAAAACATCTTTTATTATGTAAACTAATTTTCAAGCCGTGTTTGTTCTGTTATTTGTTCTATTGGTTGGGCATGTTGCAGGTAGTTATTTTCCTGAACGTGAACTAGTTAAGATGAACTTTTACTGAAACATCATTTTGTGTTTGATCTGGAAAAGAAAACCCTGATAACATTTTTTCTGTGGCTTTCAATTGTGCTACAATTGAGTAGTTAACAACTACAATGGAGATCATTTGACATATGAAATAAGAACGGACAAGAATCCATAAATAAATATTGGTCTTATTCTTAGCTTAGTCTTTACTTTTGCCAAGAAGAAAAATGAAATTGTTAGTGCAAAATAGACAGCAAATCATTGATTATGATGGAAATTTGCTTTTCCCAGTAGTAAACTGTAGTCACGCTAAGGTATACTATTCTGTACTTTGACCGTACCACATATACTAGCGTAGTATCTTGCAAATGCATAGGATATTGAACATAACCTCAGGTAATAGAATATTGCTGGCAGGCATGTTCATACCCAGAATAAAAGTGGTAGTTCATGGTAAACAACTAACAGTTCCAAACCTATTGAAAAAAACTGCAAACCAAGCAGAGCAGTCCTGATTGCTTAAGCACTTTTCTGTACTTACTACCAATCAGACATATAGGAGTTCTCCCAGACAAGATTCAGCAGTTGTTTCATACATCACATATAGGCCTCATGCTTTACTTATTTGGCAACTTATTTCTCTGAATTGTTTTAATAGTCTGAGTAGTAAATATCAAGCTGAAATACTCAATAAAAGCATGCTCATATCAGAACACCAGGCTAAGACTTCTGAGTAACATTAAGAAAACCAAGAACTCTATTTTGGAGAAGCTTCTTCCTTGAAGCAAATAACACAAGCAAGATATTCAAAGATGATGCTCAGATGAAAGTAAAACTAAAACTCGCTACAAAACAGTTTTTGTTTTCATGTATAATGGAAATAGCTAGTAAGATGGCCAGCTGAGGAAAAAAAAAAAAAAAAAAAAAAGGTAAAAATTGAAAGAACAAAGAACATACCTGGTGGTTTTCTTTGTAGCTGGGGCTGGTTCGGTCTGTAAAGTACAAAACTATATTTTCTCAACACCTGTTACGGCGCTGGAAATAATAATATATTTTATGTAAATACATTTGAACAAATTCTGAAAACTACTTCTGCCAAACTGGTAGTCAGCTGCCTCAGGACTTGTAGAGTTGGGAATCTGACCTAAATATGTAGTGCTGGCTGACTCCTAGAAAGAGCAAAATGAGCTCTTTCACAATGAGCAAAATTGTGATACATAGAGCTTTTCATTTTTAAGTAGGAACTGACTACTTTTTAATTTCCTTCTGGTGTGCGAAGTCATGAAAGACAGTTGTTTTTCTAGATCAGAAATGTTAAGTGTAATTTTAGTTCTGCATGAGAAGTTCAGGGAGAGCTTGGAGATATTAGTAATCGATAGTAATTAACCTAATGTCAGCTCTGCGTGGTAAACCTTGATGATTCTAAATTTTAGTTAGTTATTAGAATTTTGTAACTTGTTAAAAAATGCAACAAAATTTTAACATTTGTCATTTCAAACAATCTGATTCAGTTTTGTTAATTCTCCCAACTCTGCTGTTTTAATCCATGTAGCGTCATCAGTCCTACAGTGCAATGTTTTCAAGCATAAAGATGACCTGAATTGCTGATTCTAAGCATAGCCAAAAACAACCTTTCCAGACTTTCTGCTTTAGTAATAATAAAAAGGCAAAAATGACTAATTTCGAACATATGAAAATATCAAAATTACAACAGAGAAAAATAAATTCACCAATGACTTCCACATTAAAGTCCTCATTTTAACCACAGAGAGATGTGTATACCTTGTATACCATGAATGTATGTATCCATATATAAGATTTTCAAAACACAAGTATTTATAAGCATGCATATTTGTATACGTACACAAGATTTTCAGAACAGAATTGTAGTTCTCATTAACCTGAGCACTATAGCCTTAAAGCATTTTCTGAAATCATGGACATTCCTGATGTTCTGCAGTGTGATTTAGACTTTCAGGTAACAAACACTCTTAATCTGAAAATGACATAGCAGTTTTGCATCATTGTGTCGATCCCAATTCCAGCATTTTAAAAGGTAAATACTTTCGAAAATGAATACAGAATGTTTGAATTGCTCTAAAAAATGTCACTGCTGTGTTTCTGAGTGTCGGCCTCCAAACTCTTCTCAGGAGATTGGTATTTCCCATGTGTTTGCAGGGAAGAGCAAAAGTTCCCTTCAGTGTTTTGTGCACTTTGTGTGTGCTCTTCTCCTATAAAAAACTACCAGCGATTAAGTGTTCTTGTTTTTTGTTTCTCCTGTCCTACTTCCCTACTAGTTCTGTAATATATAGTTTATCAAAACTCTGAAGACTGTTTAGAATGACTGGCTTTCTGTGAAGCAAATAGCTAAACACTGGAGATGATGCAAACAAAGCACTTAGCATCTGAAAGAAGTGTTAACACTTTATTTACATTTAAATTAAAATGGACACTTATTTATGTGTTCTGGTTCTGAAAGGTGTGTGGTACATCTGCAGAGGCCTATTGTTTATTCATGCTGTAAATCCTTTGAAATGTGTTAAAATGCTTCCCACTCATTATAAAAATCCTGCCACCCATGGATTAGGGCTTTGATGTCACCAATCCTGCTTCAAAGGGTTCTTTCAATGCTATTAATCACAGTTTAGCCTCTGAAGATATAGCCAGAGAAAACATTTGGACATCTTGTGCTAGACTTGCTAAAACTTTGAAATATACAGAGTGTCTTGCATATGCACAGTCCCATATCACTTCCTCTCTCCTCTGAGCCTTTATTTTGAAAAGCTATTTTATGATGACTGACTTTCTGCAAGTACGGTGGAAAAAGTTTAAGATACATCATACTGTACAACTAAAGAAAAGGTGCTCATTTTGCAGTTGACACCAGTATGTTTTTGCCTGAGGAATTGAGTCAGTCTTTGAAAACCCCAAGGGATAATAAGATTGGGGATTAAGTAGGCTGTATGTCAAAAGGTCAAGAAAAGATACTGTCTTATCATTTTCTCATCTCTTTCTTTAGTTTGCGAGCTTAAGATGATGTCTAAACACTTCAGGATCCACTGATTTTCTAGAAACAAGGTTCTTTCTGCTGTCTTTTTCTCTTTTAAATCTCTGAAAGAGTCACAGAGAAATTGATTACAACTGACTGATCTGTATACTTTTGTGCTGTTGTTGTTTTCATCAGATCAGTAGTTAAAGTCAGCGATGTGCCACCTTACTGGTGTCTTTTTCTTCCCTTTTAAATCAAGCCTAGACTCCATGTCATGCCCACACTCATCAAGGCAAGGTTGGTAATGAGCAGGGTGTGTAAGAAGTGTAGTCGGGTCTGCTATTTTTACTTCTGTTGTATGATTTTTTTTACCATATTATGTTTTCTCAGTTAAGATTATTGAACAATTTTTGTAGTATGCATTTCTTTCTTTTTGAACAGGTAACTTGGCGCAGGCAAGAGCTAGAGTGACAGCGGCATCTAGGTCTTTGCCTCCACAGCTTAGTGCTGGGCATATCAAGGTTGGTAGCATTCCATTTGAAGATAGGTAATTTCTCATGAAACATTACAGTGAGATTATGGGCATGGTGCTCAGCTGATGTAGGTATATAGTGAAGCTTTTACCAAATGAGTATGTCTTATTATCAGAAAAAAACATACCTTAGCTGGGAGCATTGTTTCCAGTTTTGTTGAGGACCTTTCTTTGGAATCCAATGAAGAATCAATTTACCAATGATTAATCTTTAAACATTTGTATTGAAATCTCAGTTATACTGATAATATGGCAACATTCCTCTTGATTTCAGTGGATTCAAGGCTTTCTTCTGGCAATTTTTGGCCTAGAAAGAGATTTAATTAGCTAAAATTTGGTTAGCGTGTTTAACCAAACAAAAGGCAAAACAGAAAAATGATCCATTCCTCTTCTGTTCAACCCAAAGTTCAAAAACCAAGGGGTCTTTGTAACTGACAAATGACCAGAAAAGAACCACTCAGCAAAACTGCTATTCTTTATAAAGTAAAAAGAACCATGGAATTTAAACACTTTTTGATTTTACCAAAAAGGTATGTGGCATAATTACAAAAGGATGGGATGATTTTATTGCAGTTAATAGCCAATTGAGTTCACTTTAATATGTGAAGAAAACTCTTGTGCCTCAAGTTGATAACATCTGTGCTCCCTCCCAACTTCCAGGTTAGTCCTGTTAAAATGTGATCAGGTGGTTGCTGTTTTTTTGTTTGTTTTACCTCAAAGCAAACAAAAGTAATTTTTCTTAAATGTTGTAACTGATCAAAGCAGCTATTCAAAAGTCTGTAGAATTATGTTTTGTGCATTCTATTTCTTCTTTACATTCTCTCCTATCATAGGGAGCTTATGCTCAAATACAGTAATTCTTATGAGTCACCCAGACATCTGTATCTTTCACTGTACCTGTAAATAGAGACTTGGATTCGAGAGATTTATTTCCTTCCTGATATAAACACTTTCAGTGCTGGAGGACATATTATGGCCTTACCATTTTTTTTTTATTATACAAACATTGTCTTTCACATCCAGGTATACCAGCATAAGCTTTGTAAGCATGCATTTTATTGCTTCAGCTGGAATAAAATACAGCGCTTCTCTTTTAGAGCTTTGATAAACACATTCAGTTGTACTAAGTAGTGTTTGAGGGCACATTTTTAGAGAAGGAACTAAAAGACATCTATAATAAGTGCAACACTATCCAGAAAACAATAATTGGTACAATTTTTTAGCTGAAAAAAAACCCCACTTTAATTAAAAGTTTTAAGAAATTATGACAACTTTAAGAAAAAATATTCTAAATTGATATTTTACAGTTAATAAAATGATTCCAAAAGTATAATAATTTTATTTTGAAGTGTGGAAAATAAATTTGTATTTATATTTTAATTTATGAGCTTTTTTGCTTAGTGTATTTATCGGTTTTATCATATTTCATACCATGCTAACAGCAGGTGTGGTTAACATGTGAAAATAATAATTTGCAGTGACCTCATAAGGTGACATGATGCCATAAATCATTCTTGTAACACTGTTCCAAAACTATTATAAGCAGTTTCTTTTTTTAGTGGTGGATCAGTTTGTCTTTTTAAGGTCAACTGTTTCTTATTTCAGCTGTAATCACATAAATGTATATTGTACACCACGACTATTGTCATGTAAAAATGTGACATAACAGTTGGATTATTTTTCATTTTAGTTTTAAAAAAGCAGCTAGTGATTTAAAACATAAGATGATTTCATGACATTCTTATGTTCTATCAGTGATGATGATGTCTATTGTCTGTTGTACATGTGATTATTGCTCTCCCATAAAACTGCATGACTTCATATACACTCAATGTTATAAATTAACTAGAGAGAAAACTTCTAAAATTCTTACAGCAAAACCTCCCCAGCTTCAGAATCTATGAAAAAATACCTTCAAATGTCTCTTGTCCATAAGGTTTTGAAATTGGTCCTAGTCCTTACAGATTGCACAGATCTGAATTTACAGCTCCAAAGAATAAGGAATCTCACAGTACTAGTTTTAGCCTGTTTTTCTGAGAAAAAGGTGTATTACATCATACTCTGTAAATGTTTCTGACCATCTGTTTTTCTAGGTGTCCACTCCCTTCACTCCACAAAATCAAAACAAAACCCCTTTTGAACCCAGCAGGCTGTAGTAGACCATATTTGACAGAATCATGGTCTTAAGCATCATAAGATTCTACCAGTTTGGTGACAGTAAGCAGCTATGAAAAGGGGATGCTAATGTTATTGTACTGCCCAAAAGGTAGATCATTAGCTCACCCTTCATTGGACAGCAGTTATTAAATTGTGACTAAGAGATCATGAGTTCTGAAACTCCAACAAAATTATAATTTGGAATCTATGCTTTTCTAGACAGCCAAGAATCGAATTGAGAAGCTCAAATTCACGGGTAATTGGGCTTTACTATAGTCCTCAAACAATGTGCTTTTACTGTTGGTGTTCTTTGTGACTGTCTGTCTTCTGACAGACAGTTCTAATAAATGTTACCATTTATTATGGGTTTACTGTCAGTATTCACTGGTAAGGTTGTTGTCTTCTACCTGACCTTTACCAGAGCTTTGGATACCAAAGCTCAAACAACAGTTGTCTTGCTAAGATGGTTTTGAAACATTCCCAAAATCTTCCCCATGGATATGTCTGCTATTCTGATTAGGTCATTGGTGATTAATTTATCACATGACCTCTTAAGGTGTTTGATGTTATCTGTGCTGATAAAGCTCTTTTCCTTCGATATATTACGAAATTTTCTGTTAATGTCCTTAAAACTGAAATCCAACTGCATCGTTTTTTTTCTTCATGTATTCATTTGAGATGCATAATAGTGCATGCACCCCACTTAGGCCTATGAGCATCAAAGATTGCAAAATCATGCTGAAATTGTTGTGGTCATCCCCGTGGAAATCTGTCTCCCTTTGCACCATCTGTATTCTGAATCTTGTCTTCACAAGTTTTCTCTTTTTGATTTCTTCTCCAACACAAAATCTGTTTTCTTGGTCTATTACTACTTAGTGCTTCATTTCCTTTGTATTTTTCATGCAGTCTCCTAAATATCTTCTGAAGGTAAGAGAGAGAGTTACTTTATTGAAAACTGTAGTCTTTCAGCAGTTATGTTTAGTGTTTAGAAGAGTGGTCTTAAATCAGTGAGCTTTGGAAATGATCATGTGGAGCAAAGTCCAGGAGGTGTAGCACAGGTGCTGACAGTGGCATTATCTGGTTTATACAAATGCCACCTGGTCAGAGCAGATGGTAAACTGCCACAAAGCAAGTGAATGCTAAAATGTTGCTAATGCCCCATGCAAGCAGGATGCTAGTTGATTTTGTTGGGCTGCAATACAGCAGCACAATCTGCTTGTGATTGATAACCATGGTTATACTCATTCATAAATTCTAGTTTATTTTGATAAGAACAGCTGTACTGACAATATAAGTAAAATATACAAGAAGCAATATGTTTGCTGTCCATGTATACTGTCTAAAAATAACTCTTGTGAGCTATACAGAAATGCTGAAAACGTGGTATTTGGTGCAACAGCAGTTCAGCTGAGTGAGACTGCTGAAATTCTTGGCCTCAAAATGGCATTTTAATGTAAGTAATAGTAGACACAGCAGCAGATTGGAAAAGACATGCATGTTCTGTGGTTACCTACTCTGTTCGCCACTTGCTATGTTGCAAGAACGTTTTTCCACACGTGAGCAAAATGAGGCAGTTTTTTTCTAATTTACTTCCAGGTAATTATATAGAAAACTTTATATAGAAAATAAGACCCAATGGAGTTCATTGCAATGGTAATAAAAGTAAGGAAGGCTTCATAAGGTATTTCATCTTGACAGCTCCGTTGCCCTAACAATGTACTATCATGAAAGAAGTGTGAAATTGTCCCCTAACCTGATCAGAAGAGTCTGTCAGTTTAGGAAGATCTAGTAAATGAAGGCATCAACGGTGGTCTAATATACAGGAAGACACAGATGAAGTACAGTTTCTTGCTTTGTGAATCAGTTTGGGACGTCAAGCTATTTAGACAGGAGCTGATACTTCTGAAGTCAAATAAACGTCAGCCCTATTTCCAAAGGAATCTGTAAATTGCTTGTGTTTTTCCATTCTCTGTCACTAGCTACCTTATGTAATAGTTGCACTCACAAGCATGCCTCGTGTAGTGACTGAGAGCACCAAGATGTTAAACTGAGTAAGAACATTACTGCTTCCTTACTGAAATATGTATTGAGGCATAATTTAAAGAGAAAAAGAGACACAACATGCAGTTTTTTAATGTAGTATGCTTACTGTTTGACCCGTCTCAAGGCATATTATGGAATAAAAAAGTGGAAACTGCTGACTACGACAGCCGTGATGGAGCTCACAAACAACTTTACAGTGAAAAGTACTAATGAGAGAATCACTGCTGGCTGGCAGACAGCTCACTGTGTACCTTTCCCAAAGATGCTAGGAATGTGGTCACCTGAGAGAATGACCAGAAGAAACATCATCATTGTGAATGAGGTGGGGTGGGTGTGCAGTATTTCTGCAACAGATCTAACATCTGAGTTTTGTCTTCCAGGTTGACACAATGGAGGTTATGCGACACCCTGAAGAAACAACTAACATGAAGCGACAAACTATGGCTTCCTATTTTAGGGTACAGCAGTTAAACTGTAAACAAATATTCTGATTATAAGGACAGTAGATATTTCTGAAATATATGTGGAGTTGTTAGATCAAAGAGGAAAGTAAGAGGCTAAAAAAACAAAATAGGTAGTGAGACTGAAAATACTCACCTGTTGTCTGAATGCAGCCTACAACCAAGTGACCGCACTCAGATCCAGTCAGCTTGGAATTGTATGCAGCATTGAGATAGAGTGTATTTGCAGCAAATTCTGATCAGACAGTGGGATAATGAGGTAAGAATGAAGCAGAAGCAGAAATATTTTCATACAATGAAATAAACCGTATTCAATGTTCAGGCTGGTTAGGGCATGAAGTAATGGGCCCATATTTCAGCAGGAATATTCAGGTTAGATGCTGAGAACATCCTGAATAGTTACAATAATGTGGCACTTCAATGGATTACCCTGGGAAAATGTGCAGTCTGTAGCAGTGATTCTGGCAAAAGATTCCTCAGAGATGTACCTGAAATGATACAGATACATTCAGTGCTCTCTGTGGGCAGAGTACTAAACCGGCGGCTTCTTTCAACCCCATCTCCATGGTTTTCTGTGATTCTTACATGATCGTTTGTTTTACAGTAAGCTTATTTTCCTGTTGGGGATAACTGTTTGATCAAATGTGCCCACAACAGAGTTATAGCTGGGACACTTTGCAATTAAAAATTTCAATATAAGCCTTCTTAAACTACAAGAAGGTAATATCAGGAGAGGTGAAGAGAATAGGGTAAGTAGAAATAGAATCATAATTTGTGTTTAACAGTTAAAAGATTTTAATAGATTCTGGATTTTAGCCAAAAGCTTAAAAAAATAAAAACTTGAATACCAATTAGCATTATCATGATAGATTAACATATAATCAATCATTCCATACTGTTTACAAAATATATTTCCTGCTTATATAATTGAATTGCAGTTTTTTTAGACAAGTCTCTGAATCTCTTCTTCCCTTCACTAGTATTCCCTCATGGATCTTCTATCCAAAATGGTTGTTGGACAGCCTCACTTTATCCGCTGCATTAAACCTAATGACGATCGAGAAGCGCTAAAATTTTCTCATGAGAGAGTTCTACTGCAGCTGCGATACACTGGAATTCTGGAAACTGTCAAAATACGTCAAAAAGGATATTCTCATCGCATCCTTTTTGAAGAGTTTGTGAAAAGGTAAGGCTTCTATAGCATGACTGTCATTTTAAAGTTCCATTCAACAAAATATATTGTATTTTTAAGTATGAAAAGTTCTAAAAACGTTGGTTTGTACATGTATGGTCTGTGTTATTCCAATAAAATCTGTAACTATCGGATGAAAACTACAAGAGTGATTAGAAGAAGGAGAGAGAGATGGAGAACTGCAGTGAGCAGTTAGTATTCAGTAGCAAGGCCATCCCTATGGTTTCTGCAGCAGAGGCAACATGTGGCAATAAGCATCATGCTCAGACAATAGAAGGATTTGAAAAGTCAGTGAACTTCAGTCATCATTTTAATAAGATCCACATGCTTAAGAAAGAGCTAATATAAAAGAACTGTTTTTTAAAAAAAGAGCAGCTGTCTGAGAAGAGTATTAATTTCAAGCTTGAGAACATTAATTAAATCAGAAAAAAAAAAGCTAGAATTATTCCAGAGAATTTTTCATCAATACTGATTTCAAACATAACACATTGTAAAAAATGGTTTAAAATGTTTTTGTGAATAAAGTACCAAATTTGATTTATTACATCCTTTAGTGTGTAGAGAAGTCATACTGGAAAAATGTAAGGCATAATTTCAAATCTGTGTCATACTGGGGTAGTTCCCACATAGAGACGTAACTCATAAGAATGTTTGCCTCTCCTTTACCCATTTTACACCCCTTTCATTCCTTTTTCTCTTACACTCCCTTCCCCCTCAACCTTTTCTCATTTTTTTTGTCAGCTCAGGAATTATGAAAATTCAACTGAAAAAACTGTTTCTGCTCTGAAGCAAGGCTAGTTAATAGGAATGTCAACAGCTTATGTCTGTACACTGACATTAGCCTAGTAATGAAGAGATGTCATATACAGGTGTAACTGGAGAAAAGCATTTGTGTGCACAGAAGTTCTCTGACTTTAGAATATTCTCCCTAACAGCTTCCTCATGGTCATGTGTCTTGGATTCACCATGAATTATAACCAGGTATCTGTTGACCTGAACCCTTATCATGGCTACTATATACTAGTTTGATTACTGAAAGAATCTGTGTATCAAGAAGTTATAAATCTGATTTGGGAAATGCAGTTGTCTTTATAATGACAATCTGTTTATATGATCTTTATATGGCTTCCTTTAGAGCTAAAATATTTTTGTAAGTATTATTTACTTTTTTCTAGTCTGTTGGGCTGATAATTCAATAATGAAACAGAAGCAGTACCTTTAAGCAGTTGGCTCCTTAAAAGTAGGAACAAGTAGCAAATGGCTGTATCAACCCTTTATGGCTATCTTCTGTACTGGAGATCCAGAGAATATAGAGTTAATGAATCTACTGAAAAAAAATAATAATTCATATGATACTAAATGGAAGTAGCTGATTAGGTTTTTGAGAAAGAAGACAGAGAATTCCATAGGCCTTTCCAAAAACCCAGAGACTAAGCAAATGTTCATGTCTGTAGATCAGTCATTTGAGTTTGTGTATCTGTGGTTCTTGCACAGACAGATGTTGACCAATAAACTGTAGTTCAATCAATTCATTCTGAAAAATTACTGGATTTTCTGATTTGTAATATATTAGAATGCTAAAGGAATATGTAGCAGAAATACATAAGAGATTTGTGTCCCAGGAAGGATAACTAACATGTTCATTTGTCCATCAAAGCAATTTAATTTTCAGACACAATTTCCCTCCACCTTTAATTTGTGTGTTACATGACTAATTTTAGTAAGGTCATACAATTCTAAAGCAGGTTGAACAAAAAGATGAATTTTTCTGATCGCTTACACGTTTCGCAACATCACGAAGAGCCTGAAATTTTATCTAATCTGCACATAAGTGAACTAAGATTAATTTCATTGAAATTGATGTAAATTGAGAAGAAATTAGGCCTCTTCCTATCAATAGATTTTTATCATTTAAAAATGCACAGAATCTGAGTACAATCTTGAAAATGAATGGTAATAAAAGCAATGGTAACTGTAGCTTTCCATTCCTACAGATAAGGGCAAGTTGTGCTTAACATCTTTTTCGATAGTCCCCAAGTTTTTAAGTCCAACCTGGTGTGATTCATTCAGAAAAGTCAATATAAGAGAACTGGGAGGAGATTTAGCAGTTTGCCCACCAGCATAGGAGGCTTTTGACTGAGTTCAGAATATAAACTGAGGCAGGCGATTCTTTCTCCTTTGTTCAGTTTATTGTTCATTTTTAAACAAATTCTATTCCATTATATTCTTAAAAAAAATAATGAACAATGTATAAAAAAGATATCAGTGGAACAGAAAACATTTTTCTTCCACTTACAGCCATGACTAGTCGAGTGTTTTTAGGAACTAAGTAGTTGAATACATAAAAATGTTTGAGAAAACAGGTCAAATGCTAAACAGATTGGCACTTCTTTGTTCATAATCAAAAAGACATTAGGCAAGTATGAACAAGAGTTTCAAAATGTCAGTAAATCTGAGGATATCAAAGATTTTCTAAGCGAGCAAGTTAATTGGTATTTTGATCCTTTTGAGCAACTTAACAACAAAACGGATGAGCCAGCACTTTTTCTCCCTTGATGTTATTAAACAAATAGGTGTGCTTCTTGTCTGCCTGTTCAATAATGCTGTTTTGTAAACTCTTAGCAGGAAATATGAGGACAAAACAATCAAAGGCAGGGAACAGAACTATTCAGAGTTTATCAGGTGGGAGGTAAACAAAAGATAAAGCTTTGTAATATTACTCTTTACCATCTTCTGTTTTCATGCAGAGCAGATTATTTCACAGGTTGCAAACCTGGAATTTAGTTTATTGGGTTAAAAAACAGATGGTGAGGAGTGGTCTTAATTGTAACTCATTCATACAATGGTACTGTAGCCAAAGATGGAATCACATGTTTCATATGTATAAACAAATAGATTATTTTAATTAAAGTAGTGAAATCTGATTTACAACCTCTGTAAACACTCTGAACCTATCAAGTTTTCAGCAGTTCATCTCCATTTGCCATGTTTCACATCCCATACTGTCATGTGTCTCTCTTACATGTTTTCTGTGGAGCTCTGTGGTCTCTTTATCAGGCTGGGATCCCAGGCTTCAGATACAGGTTTTTAAGGTGATCAGGCAGCAAGGTGGGACTGGCTTGCAGGGCTGCACAGTGACCATGCACTGCACAGCAGCTAAGGAAAGTGCACATTTTTAGTAGGGACCGACATTGAAATTCCCATTAGATGAGACACTATTTCCTATATTCCAGTGCCTGGGCCCCTGACGTGATGTGCAGGTGTGTCCTTACTGCATATACCCACCCTGTATACACCATCTCTGTAATGTAGCATATGCTATATAATGTTTTGAAATATAAAAGACTTGAGAGTCTCATGGTGCTAAATGGTGCCAGGCTTCAGGAGCCTCACAAGCATACGGGAATGTGTTGAGAAGTTTTGTACAAGTTTCATGTAAGGATTGTATTTTTTTTTCTTTTTACTTCTCTGCCAATTTATGTTCTGCATTGAAGTTCTTTGTACTGTGTTAGAATGCAGGATGCAGTTTTCCTATGAGTGCTACCTCCTCTTTAATAGCCAGATAACGCCATTCAGAACATACGCTCATGGCAGTACCACTAATATTTCTGTAACAATGATCCCAATATGATTGGTTCTGCTTTTTCTAAAAGAATTTTCAGTGTAAATTTGCATAAGGTCTCTGTTGGTACACCTGACACCAATTCAGTCTCTAAATTTTGTGTTACATTTCTTCTGTCCAGTGGTTGTTTATTATTCAAAATAAGGGAAGCCCTGTATTAAATTAGAAGTCAACTGATTTGCTAGAGAGAAAATAAATACTTGCTGTTTTGTACAAGTTAAAATAATGCATTCTTACTTTTAACACTGAAGCTGCTTTGTATCAAAACCATCAAGTGAATTCTAGAGAAAAAACATTACCATTCACCTTTTTTTAATTTTACTATAACCTTATAACCCATGGAAGTGTTTGTTATTTCTTTCAATTGATTTAAGATTTCACCAGATCTGCATACACTTTACACTTTATGTACGATAAACTACTGTATCTTCCACATCTTCTTTCTAGACTCTTCACATCCACAGAATGCTGGTAAACAGTTGCAGGATGAAAGAGGCTTGAAACCTCTAGGATTGAAAAGTCTGATAATCCCTTACAAGTTATAAATACAGAATGGACCAAATTATGCTTTTTTGGGAGTATTTCTGTGATTCTATGGTTATCTGATGATTGACAGCATGCTTTAGGTATTTTCTACTGAAACGTTTTGTAGCTGTTTCTTAAGAGTCTCTTAGATTTTTTTTTCACTTTTCAGTTACATTTTTCAATCCATATTCTTACTGCAGAGTCCAATGTAATTAGTTTTATACAGTCTACTGGGGAAGCCTCTGAAAGAGGTAAGATGCAACCAATATATGCTGGGAATTTTTGAAAGTTATCTACAGGCTCTTTCAGTGCTTGGAACCATGGTGGTTCTTTTGTTTGTATTTTAACTTTCCATTTCTAGACCTGAGAAGAACCAAGCATCTTTTGAACACTGGGAATACCCCTTGTGTAGCTGGGGATCTAGTTAGAAAGAGATTTTCCCCCCTCTCACACCTCAAGGTTTTCACATGTCATTGCCCATTCTCCACCTCAGGCCAGAATATTTTAATACGAAGATTCTTTTTAAAGACAAAAACTGTTAATTGTTACCTTGCTGTGTAGAACTGACAGAGCCTTTAGGTCTGGAATGCAAAGGGAATTTTGGTAAGACGCACTGTTATAATAGTTAATGGTGCTGTTTAAGTGCTATTTATTGATCTGTTCCACAATTCACCCCTAAGGATTGGAGAGGAGAGAAATTGAACTGTTTACAATCTGTTTGTCTAAGGTAAAACCTTATATAAAAGTCAGACAATTAACACACAGCAGCAATCTGATGTTTTCTGTGTCTCAGTACACTTGGATGTCTTTAACTCTGCATGTCCTAGCTTTGTATTTGTTCATCTGGGGATAAATTCAACTTCTAATGAACTTCCTTTTGTCTCTAGTTACTGTTAAGTCCAAGTTAATCCTGCTCTAATATGTGTTTTGCATGAGAATATTAACATCCATACAGGATCATTTGTAGAGCAATATCAGAACCAATGGTTAAGAAATACATAATTTCAAACAGGTTTCATCAGCTGAGAAATCAGTTCTTCTGAGGTGAAATTACTTCTCTTTTACTCACTGCTGCTGAGAATGTGATCAGTCAAATGCTTTTAGGATACATGTAGTTGAATTTTTCATGTGCAGGAAATTTTCAAGCAGGATGGATTGAGAAATGAAATGAAGAAATGTTGTTTTGCATCAGTATGGTACTTAGGAATTTACTGTATTTATTTCAAAACAAATGAAACCATGTTGTACTTAAAACAGGAGTACCGGCTACATGGGAACGCTACAGTTTCTTGATTTCAGCCTGGGTGATCATTTTTCTGTCATCACTCGGATCTTCAGTAGTGTTAGTAAGAGTAACCATTTGTAAGAATAAAATCCTACCAACATACTGGAATATGTCTCCAATCACATGTATAGTGGTTTGTAATAGCCTTTATGGTTCTTATTCTATTTAAATGCAGTGAAGGAGTGCAAAGATCCCGTTTAGATGGTATCTTGTGTATAGACCAGGCACAGCATTACTTTAACCTACAGCCAGTTTAGCAAGCTGCCCTGGAAGCAAGACTATCATTCTTTCTTATCTACTTAAGTCTTTCTTTCAGTCTTGTATTTATTTCCAAAACAGAGGATAAAACGATAAAATGTTTCTTCATCTCGAATTCAAAATACTTCAAGGTAGAAGATTCCACAGTATGTGTCCTTCATGAGTATTTCTGTGCATTTAAGACATAATATTGTGAATGTCTGAATATATAAGTACTGTGTGTTACAATGAAATTACTGTTGTTTTTTTTCAGTAGTCCTAAATTTCTCATTACTCATTAAGACCTTCCATGCCTATGTAACAACAAATGAAAGACCATAAACTTTATTTTTAAAAACAGAAATAAAAGTATTGGCTGAATATAGACAGTGTTTTGGACCACTGCATTGTCTGCTTGAACAAATGCAAATATGGAAATAGAAAAACTAAGTTGCGAAACTTTATTCTCATGTGGAAGTGCATGTGATTTCTAGCCCTACATTTCTGCATTTAAGGATCTAGTTTGTTCTCTTGATAAAGTCATGTAAGTAGAGTTCACTGTCTTAGTGATCTCTGTACAGTAGAGTAAGTATGATAGAGATGTTCTTAGGCCAATAATTCAAAATGAACAGATTTGTAGTTGTGTGTTGCCCAAAGGGTGCACAACCAGACATTTTCACTACCATTTCACCATATTTGCAAACTTTCATCAGATGCATTAAGGTGAAACATTTTATCTTCCTCCAAAATATTGCATGTGTTTCGTTGCCATAAAAAGATCTTAAATTTAGTAAATTAGATGGCCCTACATGGCACATACTATGTTGTGATACAGTTATCCTAAGCACAAATCAAATTACTTGTGTGTTTGTAGTTAGTGACTTAGTCATGAAAACAGGCAGTGCTAGAAAACAAAGCATTTGCTTGTCATTGATAAGATTGTAAAATTTAAAAATTGTGGAGTTCTCCCTGATTATTTTATTGCATCTGTGCTATCTAAATATTGTTCAATGATTTTAAAATTCCCAACTACAATATGTCTTAAAAGATACTTGAACATGCAAAAAGCTGATAATAGCATTGACTTGAAGCTTTCCTTCCCTCTAGGAAAAGAAACAAACCACTTAAGTTACACATATGTATAAATGCCAAGGCTAATCTGAACTAGCTTTTGAAGCAGTCAGCAATTTACTACTGATGCAACTTCTCTGGCATGTCTGTCAAGCGCATGTTGAAATTGCAAACTATCACAAATTGTTTGGGATATGTATATTTTATATCTGAGTTCTATCAGTGCAAGTCAGAATGCTGTCTTGTGAAATCAGGCATCATTAAGTTTAATAGTAAAGTAGAGGAAATGTGCTTTTTTTCTTTTAAATCTGCCATGTTTCTCCATGCCTACTAAATGCCATGACTGTTGGTATTTTGAAAGACTTGGCTAAATAATTTGCAATATCATCTTACTGAGAAAATGACTACATTAAAAACCTTAACTCAGTACCACATAATCTCCTATCATTATTCAGAGTGGGCAATGTCTCCAGTTGGTGAATATCTGTCTCTCCGGTTCAGGACAGATTCCAGTGCCTTCAGACATCATTTTGTTCCCCTTTGATCTTTATTGACTATTTTAGTGGTTCTTTTTTCTTTCTTGTGACAACTGGAGCTAATCTCTAGAGATTAACTGGAGCTAATATTTGAAAATCATATTCTCCTGATTAAAAAAAAAAAAAAAAAAAACACCAACAACAAAAAGACAAACTTGCGCTATTCCATTCTTTATAATTGCTTCTCCTTTTTTTTTTTTTTTTTTTTTTTTTTTTCAGTATGAGGTAGAATTTTTTCTTGCCTTTTTGTGGCTACAAGAAGAATCTGTCTTTGAGCTTCACTGGTCAGATTCCTCACTTTATTCTAAGGACTATGTGATGGTTCTTCCCCATTCTAGTAATTAGGAGATCAGTTTGCTGATCCTGCCAATTCCTTACAAAAGCAATGTAAATGGAGTAGCTCCTGCAGAAGTGTAACTTAATGAAGACCAAGAAGAAACATGATGATTCATAAATGAGAGCTGAGGTGGCAGTTGCTACCATCTAACTGTGTACTTATGGTAAAATAACCTTCAACTTGTAAACTAGCTAGCCTGTGTTCTTGCTGTTGTGTAACATGATTGTTTGCAAATAGAGTTACTTGAATACTATTGTCCTTCATGAAAAAATGGTGGCTTTACAAACACAGCTTGTTACAGTCATTCCTCATGTCTATTCAGTTCAAACAAGTATGCATCTCTTTTTTGTTTTCTTTTTGCACCATAATTTTATTTCACATAATTCTCAGGGCTGTTCTTTTTGGGATCATGGACAAAACAAAAGTCAAGGTTGTTTACTATGGGCCTGATCTGAAGGCTACTAGAGTTATCATAATAATTCCCATTGATTGATTATCAAACAGAATCAATCGAACAGAAAAAAGGTGCAATGCCTAATGACTTACATAGCCATAGAAATCCTTATGCCTTTCAAAAATGGTTTCATTCATGTGAAGAGTAGTTCGTTTTATTTTTTTCTTTAAAATAGCTACTTGTTTTGTTTAACCACCAGCACTAATAAGATCCTTGCCAATAAGATAGCACTGCCAATTGTTTTAATTGTGCATATATATGACCTTTTCCTGGAAACACGAAATTCAGATGTCAAGCAGTCTGAAAATCCTGCTGTCTGTAAATTAAGATTGATATGAGAGTTGTTTTTCCTGTAAACTAATCTTTATTCTTCACGCACGGTAGCAGCCTCTCAGCATATATAATCAGTCAGTATCACTGATACAGGCTGTGTGCTGCCTGCCCTACTAGTGCTGGCCCTTTTCTTCACAGACTGAGAATCTGCAGTCTTTCTATTTGACATACTGAAAATGAATATTACTTAGGTGCCATTGAGAGGGTGACCTTGTTACAAGCTCAAGAGTCCTTGGACTTCTTATGTGGACCTCTGTTTCCCAACGAATATCACAGCCACTTATATTCTTTGTGAAAAATGGCCAATACCAGTAACTAACATACTGCAAGATTCTGTTGATGAAATAGACATTTTTCATGTGAAATGGGCCTCAGGTCATGAATAATATATCTTTGATATATTTCTGTGAGTTCTGGAGATCCATCTCTGAGCTAGAGAAGAACAGTGGAAGTATATGTCTGTTGCCAAGTCAACTTTTTCTTTGTCATTTTGTTTTGCAGGTATTATTACCTTGCTTTCAAGGCACGTGAGTCTCCCCTTGGCAGCAGAGAAAACTGTCTCACCATTTTGGAAAAAGCTAAACTAGAAAACTGGATTCTTGGAAAAACCAAGGTAGAGTACGCTAATGTTTTCTCAAGGATAGTGTCCCTTTAGCAGAGTATCTAATAGTGGTTTGCAAAGTACTGAGTGTATTAACAAGAGAGCAAGGAATTTGTTCCAGTTAGTTAGCCTCCTAGGTTACAGAGCTGCCCTTCCAAGCTGGATGAGTTTGTGCTACCAGAGGAAAGGTGCATTGGGTACCTCCCAAAAATGCACTCTGCACGTGGCTGCCTTGATAAAGACGGTACATCTGTCAGTGCCTGCTGTGATAGTGTCCTCCTGAAGATCCTTCTATTAATCATGACATGACTGAAACTTTACACTCTGACCTGTTCTGTGGGTCTGGTTAGTACATTATCTATGGAGTTTCAGATGAGATTTTTCTGGTTCTTTGATAGAAGAGCCTTTGATCGTGGCTTAAAATGGTCTGGCTGACTTCTGTGAAAAGAAAGTTGTATCCTGAGTCGTTTTATTGTGCACAAAGGAAAAACAAGGAGAGCTTTCCTGCTCAAGACCCAGATAAAGTGTGTATAACTACCCATAGTATTTGCCTCTTGAAGCAGTGTTGTTAGACAATATTGTCTAAAACAAATGTAGTCCAAGGTTTAACCCCTGACTGTCAAGAAAGTCTGTATTTTAAAACTGTTGATACATGAAAGCATCCCTCTCGCCAATTTACTTTCTTAAGGGCAAAAATACGTGGTTTATTTTGCAACGGGGTGATCATAAGCAATGGAATAATGAAGTTCCCCCAGCAAACTGAGAGCAAATTATTTAATTCACAAAATTGCTATAAAATCAGCAACTAGTATTTTATGAGCTTTCCCAGGAACAGTCCCTTGAAGTAGGCCGATACGAGGCTTACAGAAAGGCAAAATACAATAGGTTGTGCTGCTACCTGTGTGTAATATTGAATTTGTTGTTCCATTTCAGGTTTTTCTAAAGTATTACCATATAGAGCAGTTAAATTTGTTCCTGCGAGAAGTTATAGGGAGGGTGGTGGTCATGCAGGCTTATATCAAGGGATGGCTTGGAGCAAGGAGGTACAAGAAAGTCAAAGAAAAAAGAGAAAATAGTGCTGTTACCATACAGTCAGGTAAATATTCACATTTCCTATTTCATCAAGTAACTAGGCATTTCAAGATGTTAAAATATGTATACAATGTTTATTCATTCATAATAGTTTATATGAAATCAAAATAACTGGAGGTACTTTTCTCTCCAGCTAATTGATACAAATATTACTAATTTACTTCTAGGGTGTTATCTTAGCTTTCAGTAATGTCATTATTTAAAATATTTTAGTTTTTTGGATATGATGCCTGTACATAAATGGAAAATAATGTTAGGTGCATCTACGCTAGCTTGCAGCACATAGATAAAATGTGGTATCTTGGCTCTCCTCCCTCTCTTCCCCCTCTGCCTTCTCATCTGCACCATACTTACAGATAACATAAGTTATGGTGTGGGCCCAGAAGGCTGATTGCCAGTAATCTAGCAGTCTTTTTTATATTGAATTTGGGGAGCTATGTGAGAAGGGGAGTTCTTGTGCTGACTGATGATGCACAATTATCATCCACCTTTGCCTTTTGGATTAGGACATCAGCAAGCACATGGTGACAATTAAAATTTGGATGAGTAAAGCACTGTTTGAAGTTGCAGGGATGAGAGTATTGCAGTCATGAACTCAGAGTTCAACATGTGGGTGGGTGAGGAGGAGGTACTGGGGGTGGGGGCTGGAGTGATTGTGGCAGGAGGGATGAAAGTTTCAGCACATCTCTAACTCTGTAGACTCTGTAGCACTTCCTTAAATAAATGTAATTTCCAGCACATGGTTTTGTATTTTTAGCTTGGAGAGGATATGAAGCTCGCAGGAAGTACAAGGAAATAAGGAACAGAAGAAGTAATGCTGCTATACATATTCAAGCAGGTAATTAAAACATTATTTTAGTTGCCAACACCTATTTTGCTGTGGGTGATTTGATGTGTCAGTGTTTGTAACCAAGAGAAATACATATAGTCCAAACGAAATCTGTCAAAAGCGTTGCTTCTGATCGTTTGTTCTTCACTCTCAAATGACGTCTGTGACAGTTATGACACTTCAGGATTTTTCTCAGTACCTTTCTGGAACACACCAATTAAAAGCTGTTAATTCTTTAAGATTCTTCTCAGCACAATCCAGTATGATTCAATCTTGTGCAGAGCTGGTACGAAGCACTGAATTTGCTTGACTATAAGTGTGGATTTGAGGCACTGGACATGCATTTCTCAATCTTTGTCAAGTACTGATCTTGGCAGATAGCCAAATTTTCCTTTCAATTGCATGCTGAGTTTGCTAGCTTTGGCCAATCTCTGACTCTCTGCCAGACTCCTATGCAGCCGTATCAATATGAATTTGAATGAACTTTAAAGAGATTGTTGGAGGAACAGGCCCATAGGGCTGTGTAGGTCTCTAGTAGAGAGCAGGGTACCATATGGCACAGAAATCTAAGAACCACTGCTGTGAACTCAGTGATGTTTTCACATACTGCCAGTGTGAAGCAGCCTCCATATGATGCAGTGTAAAACACCTTTCCTGTCCAACCCCAGGTGAGAGACTGTACCTGATAAAAAATGAGCTGTAGCTAATGTGTTTACGGATAAATCATGGCACCACCTTTATTTTACCAACTGCCTCTGCTCTCATAGGTCCATAAGCTTAGTAACCTCTCTATTCTGTATCATATAAACTAAAGTCAATCTGAAATAGAAGAGTTATAAATATTCCTTTGCTTTGTTCTGTTCTTAAGCCATTTCCACTAAATCCAACATTTTTTTTTCTTTTACTTAAGTTTCCTACTCTGAAAATAAGCTTCAGTATGACTTTGAGCAGAAAACAGAAGAATACCAATCTGGTTACAGAAAGGAACAGATTATCATTAGGTTAAAATGGTAATTTATAGCTTAGTGTGCATACTGTTATGTATAATCATAAACTATAGCTCTAGTGTCAAATGCAGAACATTATATTAAATGGAGAACAGTTAAGGAGATTTTTTTTTCTTATTACAGCAAGCACTGAGGAACTGCGTAAGTGTTCTTTCCCCTTCTTCCTCTCCTTTGTGTTGTCATTTATTTTATTCATGATGACACAGAGACCAGATCTTAAAGAACCACATGCAACTGCTTCCTGGAGTATTCACTAAATTTATGCTTGTCCATACCTGCACTAGGATTTCCTGACTTTTACAGTGGCGTTTTGTCATAAAAAGGAAAGTGAAATGGTTGACCCTTCACTTTCCCACTATTAACAGTTTTTAAGAGGAGAGTTATCTCAGATTTCATTGGAAGCTGGTGTGTAGCAGTATTACTTAGAGGCTGTAGGGGGATATTTTGCCTTAGAATTTTATTCAGCCAGCTTTCTTAGGTATGTAGGAGGTGCATGCATATTACCAATGCTTTAGGAAAAGCAACTGATCTATTCTGCTGTTTGCACACAAGGAAGAGATTCAGAGCTGTGTTCCTTCCTGTCATCTTTGAGATCCTGCATTGAACATGGCAGAGCAGAGGCAGTGGGATTGTACACATATCCTTGAATTTGGACACTTCTGTCCTCTGGACCTAATGCTGGAGGAATGCTATTAGCGCTCTTCCAAGCAACAGACATACTGCCCTCCTTTGTAACCTGGCACTTGACTGTTTCTTTGATCAGTCTGGGTGAATGAGCATTAGGACTGTAGGGTTAAGAGTGACAGAGTGACACATGCACCTCTGTATTAATTACGCTGGCTGATACTCCTGTCTTTGGCACTGCACTCAATGAGGTATAATAATAATAATAATCCCCATCATGTTTCTTTCTGCCTTTGGAAACCTATATCTAGGACCTTGTATTTGAAAATTCTACTTCTGCCATTTTTTCTTCTCTACATGTTAATCATTCAGTGTTTATAATCAAAGCTCATGCTTGTGAATGGCGGCCGTTTTCCTGCTTTTAAAATACACAGACAGTCCCTTCTCTTGTTTACATTACATTGCCAAAGTGCTTAGTGACATGGGAACAAAAGCAAGCCCAAATCTCTCCCTTCCCTGCACATCTTATAATATAAGTGTATATTTCAAGGCAGCTTTTCAGTAAAAAGGAGTATGATCACCTATGCATTTTTTTTTAAATGAATCATTTCAGGCAGAGTGCTATATTGTTGGCATTTGTCATCCAGACATTAGCAAAACCGTATAATTAAAATAAATGTACTTCCCTCTCCTTCTTCCTCTTCCCCCTCCCCCCTCCTCAGTCTTCAAGCAGGCCTTGAAATTTAGGAAGCATTTGGCTTACATGTTTTTACAGAACAGCACATATTGAAATTTGTTTTCCTTTCATCTCTTTCCCAATAAAAGCAGCCACTCGGCTTATCCCTTTAGCTTCCTCAGAACTTCCTTTCAGAATTCCCGATCTATTACAGCACATTCACATACCAGAAACAAGATGCCTTTTCATGCTGTCAACCTTTTTCATCTGAAATGTAAATTAATTCTTGCTGGTACGCTTTGACAGAGATCAAAGTAGGGGTATTAACCTTATTGGGCCTTCTCTTCATCAGAATCAGTTCCAAAGACTGCAAGGGTAGTGTTAGGAGGCCAGTCTTCACTGTTATCTATGGCCCTCCTCCAGGCAGTCCTCTGTCTACAAGTCAGCATTTCAAAGGCGCTGATTTCTTTTGTAAATGACCTTATCATTACTTTAAACTGTGTGAAAAATGATTTGCCTGAATAATTCTTGCAGGATTATCCTGCTCATTTTAATTGTGGGGGGACTTTATTCAGATTCCAGGATATTGTTTAAGTGGTTTTGACAGCAAATGATCATAGCCTGATATAAAGGAGGAACACAGCTCCTGATTGGAAACCTCTTGACTTGTTCAGATTGTTCATTTCTTGCAAGTCAGTCTTTGAGGTAGGCTACATTTGCATTTTAAAAATAAACAGATGCCTTTCAAATACATGAGCTGGTGGTCTGGAGATCTCTGTGGGCCCAGCAGTTTGCTATCCATTGATGAAATGTTGAAAGAAAAAACAAACTTAGAAAAAAAAAACCTTTCACAATATACTTGAGGATACATTTCCTAAGTGTATAATATTACACAAAAAAAAAAGGTCTTTATTTCAGATAAGGGAAACACTCTAGTAGTAGACAAAATATTTGTGAATTTAAATTAGGCGAGGAAGGAAAAGCTGCCTTACTTCAGCATATCTGTGTTACAGGTTTTCAGAATGTACAGATTTTATGAGATTCATGACTGAAATGGTACGCAGGTTACACAAGTCCTTTCTTATTTCCTCCAGTTCAGCTTTCCCAAACTGTATCATTGAGGCAATTTTTAACTTGGAGGGGAATTGTGAAGAATGATTTTATGTAAAGTGTTCACATTAGTAACACTTTTCACTTCTGTGTAAGTATTTCTTTGTAATTGGGATTTGAATTGTTTGGATTTATGTCTACGTAAAATGAAAAAGATTTTATTAAAATAAATTATTTTACAAAATTATTTTGCCAGATTCACTGCTGGTGTAAATCAGGGTATGACCAATGAATCATCTGGCTGAAATGTTGCTCCACTGATCTGTCTCGCATGCAAGTCTCACTTAATGTTTCTTTGAATTAGAGGAAAGCATTAGTTAGAATTTAAAAAAAAAATACACAAAACAAGCAGATAATAGAATAATAAAGATACATAATCTAGTTATGATAGCATGTATTTCTATGTGGAGTGACCCTTGTCCCGAAAGACTTAAAGGAGGATTTTAATCTGTTGATTTCATTTGTGAGCTGACGTTGCCAAAATGGCAAATGAGCGGTGCATACAATTCACTTAGATCTGAGGTGACATCACTGAATTCATTTTAATTAGGCCCACTTTAGCCATCTGGAATATACTGTGCAACTCTGGTCAGGACTGAGTTTAACTATGCTTCCAGAGGTGAAAGGCAAATGACTAATCCATTGAGCCACGGTCTCCTCCTCCAACACGTGCTCACACACTCACCATAGTCACATTGTATCGGAAAATTCTTTATCAAGAACTCAAGAAAAAAGAGCAGAACCCAAATCTTTCTTTTTTCTTTTTTCCTTTTTTTTTTTTTTTTTAACAAAAGGGGATGTACATTCAGAGGGAAATCAGATGAAAAAACCCTTTTGCAAAATGCTTTCTTTCCACAACTTCTTCCCATGCAGTGTTTGCACATCTCACTATTTGCATATCTCTTTTGTGGGCTTCAGGCGAAATTTATTTTGTTGTAAAAAAAGAAAAAAGGGCTTGAGAACAGCTGGAATACACTATTTCATATTTATAATAACTGTAAGTTTTTAATAAAAATTTCACCTTCAGGATTTTCTTCAGCAAAGTTTAGTGTCAGCTTCAATAGCAGAAAAGGAAGCATTTCTTGAAAACCCTATTTTTTCTGTCAATTTGTATATATATGTGTCTACATGTATTCAGCAAGCAATGTTGTAAAGTTCTATGAATTATGTGATTAAAATGTTCCAAATACTTCTAAGCACATCATTATTATATCTAGAAATACATCTATTTTTTATCATTCCTGAAAATAACAAATACTAAGTAACTGATCCAGCTTTATTTTATGTCATTCATTTTCTTCCTTTTAGCAGCGTTCTCAGGATAAGAACCTCTGAAGAGATGTGTTTCTTTTAATGAACTGAGTCGTTGTATTACCTTGATTTCACATTCAGATCAAACCAGACTTATTTGTACAGGCTGCACAGCTTTACTTAAATTTAGTCCTCCATCTCCTTATGTTCTGTACCAGCTTAGGCCATTCAGTCAGTCTTCACTTCTAGTACACTGAGTAACCATTAAAAGCCTGCTGCTCATATGCAGGGAGCATGTTAACAAAAGTGAGATGGCCTTAATAGTTTTTTGAAGGATGAGGTCTTGTATTTTATCTCCGTCTCTGAGCTAGTCTTTGTGTGAATAATTCTACTTTTTTTTTCTTTTTTTTTTCTTTTTTTTTCCCTGTCCATTCTTAAGAGATTTCATGCCCTTGGTAAAATCAGGCCTTGGAAAACTTCTTTCTTTCTGTTACTGATGTTGACAATCAGTTTCAGAGTCATCCACACTTCTTTTGTTTGACCAAGTCTCGAGATAGAACTTTTTAGTGCAATGCACAGAAATTAGAACCCATACATCAAAGTGGTGATGTGCATCAGTAACAAGGCCTGCTTTCTTGTAATGCTTCTGCCAGAGAATATAAGACGTTAGTTATTTTTCCTGCTACTAAGCATTCATCACCCAAGCTCCATCCAGACTGAGAGGTGAAAGAGGGGAAGTATTCATTGGACTTAGCAAAGGACACGACTTCCCATCTCTTCTACTGTTCAGTGGAATTAATTTGGCATGAAGCAAAAAATCAGATTTATGGGCTCCAAATCATCTCAGATGTTGGTAGTTAAGCTGCTGAATGCTCTTTTATCTAGGCAAATTAAGAAGGTCATATGCTGTTTGTAGCAAATCAATTTCTGATTATAAACAATCATGACACCTTCTATTCAGCAACCAAGAGCTTTCAGTTCCCAAGTCGTTCTTATGTACTATTTTAAGTGATATTATAACTTAAAAATATGTCTATATAGAAATTTTTTTTTAACAAGATTTCTTACAACTGAGAATGAATCCCTCTGCTGTTTCAAAATAGTACTTCATCTCCTTTCTTCATACCTCATGTACAGACCTATGATTATTTAGCTTTGATTTTTCTACATTGTGCTTCACAATTCAGTCTGTAACTGTATATCTCCAATGGGAATCAGAGGGAAAATGCCTGGATTTTTGCTATATAGAATTGTGTTACTTTGCATGTAATGTATATGTCTTAGTACTTAGACCTTAAAATAAAGTTTTTTAACTGCAGTACGCCAAATCTCAGGCTCCCTATGGTAAATATGTTCTTGGTTCGCTACGTGCTGGAGCTGGCAGAGAGATCACTTTGAGTGAAAATTAGTGTAAAAAGTAAAAAGTCATGTCCTCAGTGGTGTCACAGAAAATGCTTAACTCTAATAAGCTAACTAATAAGTCTAATAAAAGTGCTAAAATTCCTATGTTCCTAGGTTGCTTTGAGTTCAGATCCTGTCATTGTTGGTTATGTAAAGATCACAGTTAAAGATACTGTTGCTGTAAAGTTTGGAATATAGAATGCATAAGGTGAAAATGAGGTGACAGCTGGTAATCATTCTTCTTCAATGATGCAGTGATTGTTCATGGAGCACTAGCAACATGAGTCTGCTAATTTCACACTCTTTGAGCCAAGTGCTTAGTGTCAAAACCAGCACCAGTCAGTAATGCAAATTGCCATGATGGAACAGCTTCCCAACCTCTCGAGCTCCCCCAGTAGAATTCTCCACATATGCATTTCCTTTGAAACATTATAGATCCAGTTAATAAATGCTGAAAAGATGCAGTTCTACTAATTCTTGATGAAGCTTTTGAGACAGAAAAATGTTTGTTTATCCTTCTACTTCAGCTCTCCCGTGAGTCAATGGGAAAGCAGGAAAAACACAGCCATTTACCTGTAAGATTCCAAGTATTCTAAAAGAATTACCTTAGAAGCCAGCTTAAGAAGGGATTCGGTTGAAGAGGGGTTTATCCTGAAAATATTTATGAAAACAGAATTCAGAGTAAAAATAAAGCTTACAAAATGAAATAAGGCAAATTGTGTGTAGTGAATGAAGGAAAAACAAAAAATAGTTGTACTGTCATTAGTAAGTATCTGGCAGAAAAAAATCATAGAGGTATGGGGGTGATTTTATATGCACACATGCACACACACACATGCAAAGCAAATGCTGAAAGCTGAGAAATTAATAGAGAGAAAAATGAAGCTTATCTTACTAGTTCATTTATTTCAGTGCTTCTTTATCTTTACAGTAGTCCATAGACTGACTGCTGCTCAGCGTGTTTCAGCTGCAGAGAGGTGGCTGCCAGCCAGCTGTGTTTCCTGCCAATATCAGAGTAGGTTCCTTGTCTGGTCAGTGGGGGATAGTTAAGGATTGGAAGCCTGATCACATGGGGCAAGAGAGTGCTCTCCTCATCTCTGCCAGATAGGCAGACTTTTCCAGTCTCATTATTAAGGGTGGGAAGTTGCTCAGCCTCATGGTACCTGAGCTCTGTATTCAGTACAACACCTCAGCAGGCCCAGCTTCTGTCATGCCTTCTGTAAAGGGAATGGTTATTTATTTTAGTAATCTCTCATTAAAAGGCAATTTTTGCTGCTTCTTACACTGGAAACATCGGTAGCATTGAAAATGTTAGATTGTTATGGTGCATTGCAACAAACAGCTTGAATGGTCAGGATGCTTTTTTTTTTTTTTTTTTTTGTATATTGCACATAAAAGTACAAAAATGCACATTTTTGTGATGGCTGGAAAGAAGGTCATTAACACGAATTAAAGTAGAAAAGAAGGGATTGATTACAGTCCTTCCTATGGAAAGAGTAGCTGAGATCAGGGTAGCTTTATTATTTTCCTCCATCTTTTCCTTATGCAAAAAAGAAAGGATGAGTGCTGAGCTAAGTTTATAAGAGTCATCAAATGGAAGGAAAAATGAATTTAAAAAATATTCCATAATTTTGTAATAATGAGAGATTCCAAATTCTACATTTTTCCTCTTTTGTGTAGGTAACACTTCTGTTGTTTTTACAAAATATCAGGCATGAGATGATCTTTTTGTCGACTTCTTTGTTCTCAGTTTATTCTTTTACTATATTCTCTGTTTATTCTTTATTATATTCTTTGTTTATTCTACCTCCTGCTTTCCCAATGTTACCTATATTGTTATTTTGATCCTGCATGAGGTTGCTCTGTGTCCCACATCCCATATCCTGTGTCTCATGCAATATTAACCCAGATTTTAGACATTCCAATAGTAGAGCATTCAGCTCTTCTGCAGAGACAAGTGCCGGTCTGTGTTTCAGGTTCTGCAGAGTTTTTCTCTGATTCATAACTATGTTTTTTAGCTTTCAGGGGATATCTTGTTCGTAAAAACTACCGAAGACTGAAGAAGAGCACTGGCTGTGTAGCAGATTCTCAGCATATGAGCAGCTGCTCTACTTCTGATGTTGACTGTGAAGAGCACTGGTGAGTTGAATCCTTTGCTGTCTGTTATCTTCAGAAATGATTTTCCACACAATAAAATCTGAAAGGAGCAGACGTCATCATGATTCAGCTGGTGCTTAGGGAGCCTGCCATTTTCTGAAGATGATCACGTGTAGGTTAAGTAGTCCCCCCACCAGCATAGTCATCTCAGTATTCTCTCAGGTAAAGAAGTGAGATTTATTCAAAGTACTGTTTGCCCTGGATTGATGTCTTGTTTCTGTGGACTTCTCAGAAGTACCCAGAATACCCCTAACCACAGACAGAATTACACATGCTCAGCATTTCAGAACTGGCTGCAGTGTATGATTTTCAAGAGTAGAAATGTACCCTTTTATGCCTTTAGAGCTCCATGCAGACTTGCAATGAGGGAAAAGACTTGCAAAAAGGAGATGGCCAAGTCACTAACAGCCTAGGCATACTGTAAACCTTAATAGTGGTGCCTCCCTCTTTGTAGAGGAAGAATGTTTTGATCTTCCTTACCAGTGGAGTCATTTCAGTCAAATATCGCCCTGCTCTCTCTTGGGTAGAGAAGGGAACTGCTCCATCTATTATTTGTCTATCTCTCTTACAGTGCTGTAGGAGAGGTGTTGGTTGGAGGAATCCCTTTGATTAGCAGATTTCAGTGACTAAGAGCTATGAGATGTCCCCTGCTGTGGGACAGGCATCAGGAAATCTCAGTTCTTATCCCAGTTCTTATTTCTGTTAACTTATAGACTTTCTATACAGCACACAAATGCAGGTCTGTTACACCTCTTATGAGTTCTCTGAGGAAATCAGTGACTTGCTTGAATGCAACTAGATGCTATTATTCCACTGAGAAAGTTTCTTTGTTGTTTTTGTTGTTGTTATGATTTTTTTAATTACGCTGACTCTTCCTCTGAGAAGGTATTTCAGCTTTCTCTGTGTATTTTCAGAACATTGAGTTACATTAATTCCCATGTGAACTTTGTTTTTTTTCGTATTGAATAACATCGGCTAAATACTTCAGTGCAGTAAATGATTTTGTTCAGGTGTAATCACCTGCATCCTATCAGGTTAATAATATTCCAGAGTGTCTCCCCTGCAGTAGTCTGATTTCAGAATAAATAAATAAATAAACAAGGTTCAGGCTGGTGGAAAAGGAGAAAAAAAAATGTATATACAGTTTTTTTATAATGTTATTCAGGGAAAAGAATGAACACACTACAATTTACTGTCATATCTCTGTCCTTGGGATTCCTCACAGCTTACAGGGACAGCGAGTTTTGTGATTCTGCTTTCCCTTCATGTGCATGCAGAAGCCTCTGTCTGTTAGGTATTTAAGAGGGGAACTATCTTGTTATCTCTTTAGAACTATTGATAGCTATTTGCTCTCCACTCTGCACCAATGACATTAAGACAGAGCTAATAACCTGTCTGTTGTCAATTCTGTCTGGCGACTCAAATTAAAATTACAAATTAAAATACAATGTAAATAAGTATTTTGTCTTTTTTAGTGTTTCAAAGCTTTCACCTGAACTTGTTTGGAGGCACATGGACTCTTTTTCATCTGTTTTGTGTATAGGTAGCCAGGAATGATTTTCTTCCCTTTCTACATTAGGTTGTTTCTGGAATTCCTCAGTGCTTTCCAAACAAACGTATCTTTCTGGATTAGGTACAGTTTTCTCAACTGTACATCCCTTGAGGCTCATTAACATTTTATGGATCTGTAGCTGTTGAGGTGAATTTGGGCTTTATGGAGCACAAAGATACAGACTTCTAAAGGTATACATACAAGGAACTTATATTGAAATCAGTGTCTAAATGCCTTTAAATATTTAGATTGAAGGAGCCCACATAAAATACATTCACCATTCAGTTCTTGCACGCACTCTTGCACTGCTGTACACAATCAGGCAGGTAATAAAATTCATACCTTCTTTTGCCTGGAGCTGCTAAACTGCCACTAGCGCTGGCAATTCTCAGTTTAAAACCCAACAAATTTTCCAGCTTATTTGCCTAATCCCTGCCTATTTCCCTGCAGTAGCCTCAGGTTCCAGTGATTTCAGTGAGACTTGAAAATGTTGAGCACTTCACAGATGATGTTCAGAATCTTAGGACTAAATCTGATAACATCCTTCCCATAAATAAAGGCTCTTTTCTACATGTAGCTGTTAGTGTTGTGTTTTAAGCGCATGGCTGTTCAGTCATACAGGAAACTTGTAGGAAACAGTGGTGAATAATAGTGCAGATGTTTAACACAGTAGCTTGTAATGTATCTCTAGAGAAGGCAGCCTCACTGTGGCTTCACATACCATTGAACTGATATGTTGAATAATAAAATATTTTCATTTCATTTCCTTTCAATTCTTTTCATTTCTTTTGTTTTCTAGTTACTAGTTTTGGAAAATGAAAAAGGAGCTGAAAAGTATTTAGGATACGAAAGAAAAATCACATATAGATCTTTTCTGTTGTATGCACAGGATATATAAAAGCCTGTTACTTTTTCAAAGATCTATTAAGAGAAAAAAAAAAAGAAGTTCCAGTACTATAATGTATATAAAACACTCAAATTTACTAAGTTATGAATTTCAAAGTGCTTAGAGGAAAATGGCACTTAAACAAAAAATATTAAATTCCTTCAATGAAATTGAAGAGAGTTCACACTCTCTAGTTGGTGGATGCAGAACATAAGCTAATAAGTGTTGTAAAATGCTGATTAAACACACACATTTGTTAATTTAACAATGCACATGCTTTGTAGTATGGCAGAAAGCATTGTTTCCACATAGTTATAACTGTAACATCGTATCAGTGAGTATCCCTTGCTCCTTTCTTTTCTTGTGGAGCTCTGTGTGTTAAGGACACTTGTTAAAAGATAATTGACATCAATATTAGTTTTGCACTCTTGACTCAAAATCATTGCAATTTTTCTTCTACAGCTTTCTCTGCTTAGCTAGTTGGTATCATATTCAAGCTTTGACTGGTCGGCATGTGTGTCCTCATACAGTTTTTATTTTATTAAAACTCTTTACATTCATATGAGACTTAGACAATCGAGGTAGGATGATAAAGTGAACAAAACTACATGGGCATGACAGTTTAGGTGAATATTCAGCAGCAAATTTCTGTTTTGCCTGATTAAAACCAGGCGCATGAAGCTGGATCTCTTGTGAACTTTCCAGGTAAATGTGCTGACTGGATCTCATCTGTCTGACCCAAACACTGCTGTCTTGCAAATGTGGAAAGTAAAAATTTTTGGAAACCACAATGAGAACAGTTTCATCAAAGGTACCTGAAAATATCCTGCACTTCAGTATCACCTTCAGGTGCCACGTTTTCAAATGTTAGCCACCAACACTCATTGACTCATATGAACTAGCTGATGCTTAACTGCATTTATGTTGCATTTGTTTAGACATACAATATTGGGCAGATTTCCAGAAGATCTCAGAGTCTGATCTCAAGATTCTCAGCTTCTACGGCTGATGTCATGTTTTCAGAAATGTTCTCTGCCAGCTTGACACCTGAAATGACACCTTGTCTTTCAGTAGTGCTCTGTGACTTCCAGTCCAGTTACCTGGTGCCCAGAGTGTACTAATGCATTAAATTATTGTTGCTTCAATGCGGGACATAGTATTTCCTCTCACTGAATTTCATGAGGTTCTTCTCTGCCTAATTCTCTGCCCTGATGAGGTTCCTCTGAATGGCAATGCCATGACTCTTTATTAATGAATACTCCACTTTACACTATTTAGGATTAAGGAAAATTGTCTATTCCTCTGCCATGACCAGAATGACAGCCTTAAGAAAGCCCTGGTGGTAGTGTTGTGTTTTTATTTCTTTGATTCATTCATTGGGTTTTTTGTTTTATTTTGCTGGAGAGAGTCCCCTGCCAGCTGAGTCTCAGGACTTGCCCTGACCTGTTCATGGCTTATGGTAATAAATCCCTGACTGATAGTAAAATGTGTTACAAAATTGGCAATTTCTCTTAATTTGAATTAATCTCTGGAAACAGCACCCATATCTCTGCATTATCTTCTACCAAGTGAAAACAAATGCTCTCTGGTTCTGTGTAGTTTCCTATTTGCCACTGAGGACAATGATCTGATCTCCTTTAGTATGTTCTAGAGCAAGAACTCATATTTTATGTCAATTCAATTATTTTAACGTACCATTAAAAGTACTCAGGACTTAAAGACTTTTGCCTTCTTCTCCAGTGTTTCTGCCGCTTTAATGGAATCCAATAAAAGTCATAGAAAGTTCATTAATGGACAGAATTTAACCATACATGCTGTTGCAGTTTGTCCATAGGTAAAGAAAGTGAGGATTGTATAATACGACGCAGGAAACTACTGACTGTTCTTACTATTGCACATTACTGATGCATTCCTGAACATCCCCAAAGGTTCTCTTGTAGAATTTTATCATGCAGAAATGCAGAATTACACATCACATGGCTTTTTGGTTGGTTGTGAAAAACATGATGTCATTGGGATCCTGATAGAAAATCAAGATTTTAAGGCTTATGAATTCCAGAGGCTGATTTTTGTTAGCTTATGATGTACAGAAGGCAAAGTGCTGAACTTTACTTTCATGCTTTAAACATTTGGATAATGTTATAGGCCTTGCAAAGCAGAAGTGCTGGCAAAACCATACTAAATTCTAGATTATTTATAGAACATAGAGATTAATCCAAGTTGCAGATTTAGATCCAGATCCAAATCACCCCAAAACCTGAATATTGAATTTAGATCATGATTTATTCCTATTTGGCATTTTGGTCCATTTACAGCTTACTGATTCAAGAGCAGATTTTGATTTTGACATCCATTATGGAAATATTTGTAGTTTATTCATTATTTATAGATTATATTGGGTATATTTTCTGCAGTGTGGGGAGATGGGGAAGAATCATCTCAATAAATGCTTGAGTAATCTGGGGGAAAATCAGCGAGTTATCTAAATAATCCTGATAAGTAGTTATTTAAGCAATATATATACCAGAGAAACAGCAAAAAAGAACTTTACAGACAATATGGTACATGTTCAAATGCAAGGTCAAATACAGTCCTCAACATTTTTTATACTTTTCAGTATGAGAAGTGTCTCAGTACAAATTAGAGTGTGTTTTCAAAATGGATCCCTCCATCCCTAGGAAAACAATATTAAATATAAATTACAGCTTAGTCAGAATATTTTCCTTTACTTTCATAACATCAGTGAATAATTGAAAAAAAAAAAATGCCTCAAACCCAACAAGCAAATCCAAACTTCATTTACAAATTGTCAGCATTCCAGAAAAACTTGATGTTTGCCACATCCATGAATGATTCCTACTGTTTCCCAAAATAGCTTATTGACTACCATGATACTGTCTTTATTGTTGTGATCAAGTCTGAAATAATTCAGGCAGCCCCTTGTAACACATTCAGACAAAATTAATCTAAAAGCTTAAACTCTATTGCAATATAAGGCTTTAAATATTTCAGTAAGCTCTGTGGATATCCTAGAATAAATATATCATCTAACACATGCATGTGGTGATGTACTGTTTTCAAATCCAATAGGTAATAGTCTAGAAAGTTTCATGTCCTTCAGTCATGTCATTTCAGTTTTAAGTATTTTTAGAAGCTACGTTTTAAAAGATAGAATGCATGTATCCAGACAGTTTTTTAGAGTTCAATGTGTAGTTCTATTTTTATATCAGTCTTTTATATTCAGTGATAAGTAATGACAAAAATGAAATTTGAGGTAACATAAATTGTATTTTCTTTTACTCAGTAAAGCAATTTTTGTCCTTTATATTTCCTCTTCCCAGTGTGACTGAAAGGGCGGAAAGGTATTCAGTTGTAATAAATGGCAGTTAAACTGAAAAAGCTTACTGCCTTAAAAAGCCTTTTGCCATCCATGAAAAAAAAGTTAGGATGTATGTCATAAACTGAAATCTATGACTGAAGCTTACATTCCAAGTGTTTCCATTGAAATACAACTGCAGTTAACTGTATTTTCAGAAAGGTTGTGAGACTGGTGGTGATTAATGATGCAATGGCTGAGGCAAGTTTTGACAAATAGAAAGTCTTGCTTTTAATCCCAGTTATAGGACCATGAGCTTATCAAGTAATCTTTATGAACCTCAGTTTTGTTATCTGTTGAATGCAATTGGTAGAATCTTTTTTTGATTTTCCATGACTAAAGATTCTGGAGCAAAGTTTTTTTCTGGGAGGAATTTAGTAATGGGAAGATCCATTGACTTCAAAAGCCTGCCAACAAGCATCAGAGCCTACAGAAGGATTTTATGATACTTCAATTAGCTTTAATGAGAGCAGAAGTTGACCTTTAATATTTGTATGGTAAAATAATAAAAGGTACAGACAAAGTTAATGTAAGAACTCTTACTTAATCCAAACAGCTTTAGGGGAGCACGAAGCCGTGTGTCTCGCTCTTTCCTTCTTTGTCAAATTTCCTGAGTGCCCAAGTTTGAATTCCTGTGTGAAAAACAGCCCTTCACAGCCTCTGGAGGAAAAAATGTTTCATGTTAAATCTTGTAAAATTAATTTTAACAAATTACTTCAATCTCATAGAATTCTCATAAACTCACTTTACATATACACACATATCCACAGTTTTTTAATGATGAATTCATTGCTCATAGCCAGTTACCGAGTGTGATACCATTCACTTCCTTACAAAAGGAAATGGGACTGGTCTGTGTTTTCTCTGAATTGATCATATGTGCATATTCAGTGACTGGGGGAGGGGGAAAGAGGAAGAGCATCAAAAATGTGTATGCTAGTAAACCTTTTATGAGAATGAAGAAATTACAATATTTAAACTACCTTTCTTTTTTAATCTTGCTTTTAGGCAGCAAACAAGTAACCAGTCTTCTCCTGTGGTGCTTGATTTTCTTGACAAACAAACAAAAAAGGTACTGCTAAGTTTGTATTCTAAAATAACATCGCATTGTAACTTCAAATTCCTGAGTTCACAGTTCTGCAGTGTGTTCATGGCTGCTTGGCATTGCCATCCGAACATGAAACCGTTAGTGATGTTTTGAAGTCTTTGAGACAAAAGCCTGCTCGCTAAGAACTTTAGTTCTGTAGAAAGACAGGGAGGTACAGCGAATAAGAGAATCAAAAGGCTGGAAATTTGCTGCTGAGAATAAATGCTAGCTACTCCCTGAGGTGATTTGTCTGTGCACTTCACTTTCTACAGATGTTAGAGCCTCTTTTTTAGTAAGGACCTGAGGTTCTTTGGTAGCACTTTGATATCCTGCTCGAATTCAATATGTGAAATGGAGGAGTCGCTCTGTGACTTGGAGCACAGCATAGTCTTTGAAGTCTGATCCAATTTTTGCTGCTTACCATTTGATGTTGAAAGGATGAAATGGAGAAAATGTACAGTTTTTGCCAGTAACTCTGCTGAGCATATGTAAGATTAAAAAAACAAAATCCCTTGGATGATGTACTTAGAAATGTTAAGCAGATTAATACCTTCCTATAGCTTTTTTCTAAAGATACAAATTAACTATGAGAAGAAATTAGCATACAGTGCATGCTATGATTTAACTGCATGAGGAAAGGGGATAAATAAGTTAAATGGAAAAAGTAAACAAATGCTTGTGACATGGATGCTAAGTCAGGGGTGCTGAAAGCCACAAGAATCCTGTGTAACTTTAATCTCGCATTAGTCATTTCTCAAAGAGTTGTGAAAAATACAAAGTTGCTCTCTGTGAGATCACAGCTATAAGTTATCGTGGCAGAGTGAAATCAGCACGTTTCTTGAATGCCTAAAACAGCTTTCTTTATTCCAGAAGGATTGGGATGAGATTGCTGCTTCTCCCTTTACTGTAAAAAATACATTCAAAATGAGTGATTCACAGTTAATTAGCCAATCTCAGTCAATCACAGACCATCAGTCAAGTCCCTTGAGATGCCCTAAAAAAGGAGGTAAGGAATACAGAGTATCAGTGATCGTTCGTTTACTGTTTATAAGCTGCACATTGTCAGCATGTAACTTGCTTTATATATTCATTAACAATACATTGGAAGGCAGGAAATATAAAGGAACTAACTTTCTTCTACTTATTTTCAAACTGGAATTTTTTAAAAACTCTCAAGCACCTGAGTTACAGAGGAGATGTATAGAGATTTTTTAAAAATAATTTCTATTGAAAACATGGTTAAAGATCGTGAAATACCTTTCAAGAGCTTTAGCTTTCCTTTGCCTTCCAGCCTCACAAGTGAAAGACAGTGATGAAATCTCTCATGTTTGGCAGAATGAAAGACAACGTGTTTGTTTATACTCACCATGATTTAGTCAGAAACACAGGAGCATCTACAATAATTCTAAAATCTGTGCAATCTGGTTTCTGTTTTATTTGCTTATATGTTATTTTTGCCACGGTCAGTAATAGTTTAAGAACTTGGAATAAATCATTATGGCAGTTGTTGACTTTTAACTGATTTATCATTTATTCCAGGAAATCAATACCTATCAAAATACTTTTCTCTGTCATTGTAATCATTTAGTTTTTGCAAATTCCTGGATGCATATTTTAATACTGTATCACAGAATACCTTTCACAACTCAAGATGAAGCAGATTGATAATGTGATACCTGTGACTATCACCAAAATAGAATGATGATACATGAATTCCCAGCTTATTACTGAAAATGAATTGTTCATATTTTTCTGTTGTATATTAATGTTTCTATTAATATATTTAATGGGACACCCTTCGTCTTCTCAGTGTACAAATGTTTATCTGAATATTTGGGCCCTAATCCTGCAATTAATGTCTTTAAACTTTATAATGTTCAGTTAAACAATTTATGAAGTAAAATTAAGAAGACAGGTACATATCTGGAGATCCTTCTGTTATACAAAATAACATAAAGTCAATGTTTTTAGTCTTCTGCACAAGCATAATGTGTTTTCCATGCTAAAACAAAGTGGTATGTAAACACAGCATGTTGAGAAATCCATTATACTTTCTTGATGCATTTCAGTCCATATGGATTTTGAATCCATAGTGTGGGACTGCAGGGGATGTGTGCATTAGTATCTTAAATTATTACATCTAAAACAATAAACCCGTCAAACAAAAATATCTTCATTGCAGCAAACCCTATTGAGGAAAGCAGTCAGGGCCCAAATCTGTCATCCTTACTGCCAATGGATATTGTATGTTACCCTGCAACTAGTCTCCTTGACATCAGTGACATTGTATCTGAAATTAAACAATTATAGAGAGTAAAACTGGCAGAATTATAGCCTTACAAACATCTGATTCTGAGCCATTGCCTAGTAATTCAGAAAGACATCAGAGAATGTGAAGTCATGGAAGGATACCAATTGAAAAACAGATAAATGCAACATTAATCTGAACTGTTTAAGAAACATGTATGTGTAAAAGAGTAAGCGTGTAAGGAATTTCTCAGTAAAGCGTGAAGACACTCAAATGATCATATAAATCATGCTTCCATGAATGACTGTTAGAGAAGTAAACCTGCTGAATAATAACAACTTCTTAAAAGCACAGCTTGTGTTCAGGTACTCAGTGCTTTCACACCCTGATCGATCTGTATTCAGTTGTATTGTATAAGGTATATTTTTAAGCACAAAGGATTTTTTAAACCTACTGTGAAAACCAAGTGAAATAGCAAATATCAAACATTACTTTTGAAATAAGAACACTTGTATGCAATACGCATGTTTTATAATGTGAGACTATACTGCATGAGTTCTATTTCATAAAACAGAAAGCTGATGACTAGGTTGTCCAAAGAACGTGGAGACCGATTTTTCATAATGAAACATCACTCTGCTATGCTACACATTCATGTTGAATTCTTCTGTCATCATGGTGGTAGTTCCATGAACCTGGAACACAAACAGAGAAAGCAATGTGGTAGGGTTCTGCACTGTTCTCTTGCACAGTTTTGAAGCCGTGTTGTTGTTTGCTAAAGGAGGGAGTCTTTATATGTAGGATTAAATGCAAAGTGGAGGATAGGCAGTTCATTTTTCTTGAGGCCTGAGTAGGGTGGGGCTCTCTCTCAAAAGAGAGAAAATGGTTGACATGAGTTGACATGTTTCTGTATTTGTCAGTATATTTTTCAAGTGTACTAGTTCGCATCTTGTTCAGCTTTCTAATATCGAAGGCTACCCACTCTGATCAGTAGAATGACCAAGGAAGAGCAGACCATCAAATTTCCACAAAGATCTTGACAGAGATTGTACCCTGTAATCAGTGGAGAAATAAAAGTTTTTTTCACTTCAAGAGGATTTCTACTGGGTCACCTTAAAACTGAATACTGTGGCCAGACTGTGTGCAGTGCAAGTTAAGCGCATGCGTGTGCTGTGGTGGCACAGGGCTTCAGGAGCTGGCTCAGCGCTGCCCAGGATTTCCCCTTGGCTCTGCCAGGGTGGTGGGGAAGGGCTAGCAACAAAGCCAAGGATTCCAACAACACACTCAGCCTGTTATTGTTTGTTTTTAGGATGGAGAGGAGGGTCCAGTTGACACTAATAATTGAGCCAGAAATGAGTCATTCTAGTCACAAAAAGGTAGTAGAACCAAAATATTGCAGAGAGAAATAATTTCCAGAGGCCTAGTTGTGGTATTCTCTTAGAAGAAATAAGTAGTGAGAATATTTGAAATGATAAATAAGAAAGAAGTGATTCATGGGAGATCACCAATGTAACTTTGGCTCAAAAGTATATATGACTGAGACTGTCCTAAATTAATAGGAAATAGGTTTGTAAAAAGCTATTAGTATCTCTACATTGACCAGAGATCATAACTCTTAATGCTAACAGACATTTTAAACGTGTGAGAGCATTAGAGTCTCTTACCATGGACATTCTCATGTGGGAGAAAAGGACATATTTCTTGATGATGTTTAATTTGTGCCTTGCTCCTCATGCTATTGGCTGCAGTGCTGAAACTTTGAGAGGCAGAGGAATTTGCCAGGGTTCTGAAATGTTCTGAATTATGCAGTCTGCAGTGTCTCTTGCTCTATTTCGAAGCTGAGGTATTGAAACTTGCACTGTAGTTGTAAAAGTCAGAATATGCAATATGCCCTTTGATTTTATCTTTCATATTCTGAAAACTAATGGAAATTAGGACCCAGCCTGGTTTCAAGCTGGACTTCTTCTCATCAGTGACCCATTTTGTTTGCCTTGCAATGTTGGTGGTTTTTTTTTCATGTTGCTCTTTCTTTTTTTTACTTCTGGTGAAGTAATCATAAAATGCAGTTCGGTGAATACAGCTATGCTGGGTTGGAAGAAACATGTGAAGGTAATCATTGTTTGTTGCACTGCTGGAGAGCAAGTATATAACAAAATGCATTAGTGCTTGACGGGGGTGAAGGCTGTTGCCCAACTTAGGCGGTACTGTACACTGTTCAATAAGGGGCACTGTGGGCAAAGGAGACAATAGTCCCAAAAAGTATCATTCTGAGGAGACAGAAGAGATCTGTGTAATAGCTAAAGGTGTTGTGTTTTGTTTTTTCTTTGAAAGTCTTCTGTTGCTTTCCTTACTTAAAAATTATTTGTCTAAATTGAGAATGTATGTTTTTTCTCTTTGTGTACAAGCACAAACCTTGATTTGTTCTGATAGCAGGCAGAGCCACCAGTGAGAAAACGCAATCATTATTTATTGGGCATGATCAGATTCTCAATGCAAGTAGATTACTTGATTGTGCGAATTCTTTTCTGAAAGCACAGGAACTCTCCCGAACAGACCCCACAGTATAAGGACACGGAGAGGCCTGTCACCTCAGAGTTGTTTGAAATGACCTTATGAGGCATTTTTGAGCAATCTGTAGGCCAAAACTTAGCTTGTGAAAACAGCAGTGCAAGGGGGAGGTACAATTAAGTGTAATGAAAAGATAAACTTAAGGTCTTGGTCTCAAACAAGTCATGAGACCTTCCGTAGAAGTTCTACTTGGAGGTAGTCCTAATGTTTTAAATTGTTTAATTGTTTTAAATTGGGAAATAACTTAGCCTCAGCTAAGATACTCTCAGCTATTTTTTGACAGTTGGACTGGATAATCTTAGAGATTACACAAGATAGGGTATCAATACACGGATGTTTTGAACCAAGGAAGCCTCTTTCTACAAGTGAGAGATCAACCCAAGGCATTCAGCTGTTGGTCTCTGTGCAACTCAGCTTTCTGTTTGATTTCATTATAGCTAACCTTCCTATCTACATGAAAACCAAAACTGCTGTTCCATAGCATTGTGTGACATGTTGCCAAGGCTTTCCACTCGTTGTCACTGGCAGATAGGGTGGTACTGACAAAGGGATGCCATTAATTTCAGAATCCTATCATTCAGGATTTTAAATTAAAGAACTTATAATGTATTTAGAATTATTTTTGGTCATATAATCAGGAGTTTCATTTCATCATTTTTAAGCCCCCCACTGAGACTAATTTTACATTGAAGGAATGTAAATCATGAAAAACTTGACTGTAGCCTGTAAAGTCATAACAGTAAATGAAACTGGGTCTCTTAGTTTAATAAAACTGACATGAAAAATTCCCTGCATATCTGGAATTCAGAGGTTTTTGGGGGTAGGACTTTTTTGAGTTTTTTTTTTTTGGTTTCTTTTTTTTTTTTTTTATGAGTTGGTCAGGTTTGAGTTGGTCATTCTTTTAGTAAATAGAATAACAAGATCATAGGGACAGTCTGAACTTTACAGGAAACACTGAAGAAGCCAGAGTAGCATTACAGAGTATGACTGGTGGCACTGAACTTGCTGTAGCTATGTACAAGGGCTATGAGATTTCCACAGTATTCTCCAGTTATGTACCACACTGCAGACAGGTTGAATCCTAGGTCAGACGTGTTGCTAATGAGATATGTTGTGTAATGAATTTCTGTGGAAAGGATCCTCCCACAGCAGCGTCTGCTTTTGAATCAAAGTCTGACTGGGCACGAGCAGGAGAAAAAGTAGCTTCTTTTCCTTTTTCCCTTTGGTGATCAAGTATCACCACTTTACTGACCTCTTCAGTTGTGTGATCTATACTGGGCTTTCAGCATAGTAAACAGAAATCACATTTGCAAGTCATTCATTTTTGTCTTCAAGAAAACATATAAATAGAAATCATATGAAGGAAAATATACTTTTTTAGGATGTCTCTTGAGAAAATAAACTGAAAATAAAACTATATCTCAAGAAATCATTATTGTTTCTGTCATTACAAGAAATGATGGACACCTTGAGTTGTGAGGCTTTTTATGCAGATGAATTTTCTTGGTGCAAGTAAAGCTATTACTGTGCACTGGATTGTATGTGGTAGAACCCTGCAAGAGGCTTCAGGGGGAACCTGCTCATCCCTTGGAGAGCCCAATATTCATTTTTCTAGATCTGTATTGGATAGGTGCCAGTTAGCCCCATGGGCCATTGAGGTGAGATTCACAGTACCTCTGTTGCAGTATTTCAGTCCTTCAATATGTAGCTCCAGTGTGGATTCAGAAAATCTGACTCCAAAATGATGACATAAATGATGTCTGCTGAACTTCTGCTTTATGTAAAGTTTTCAGCTGTGATTTGCACTGATGACTTTTGTATTCTGAACTGGTTCACTCACAGATGCTTTGTTACACCTTTTTCTACTCTGTGATGGCATGATTTGCAGGCTACATTCTTCCTAAGACCAACAAATCTGAAAATAAATTATGCTGTTCTTAAGTTTTTCTTTACTGTTCAGCTTCTTAATTGTTTTTTTTTTCCCTCCAATAGACAAAGACACAAACATTACAAGTGATAAATACAAGCTTTGATTTGTTAAACACATGTTAGCTCTGTGTTTAGCCCTAGGCAGTGAATTTCATTATAGACTGGTTTACTTCTGGATTGGTTATTGTGATTGCTTCCAATGCAAAAGGATTTGACCTGCAGTCATGACTGATTAGTATCAAAGGTGAGAGATAAAATAAAATGGATGTTAACTGCACAGGTAAACTGCATGTATAAAAAGTTATAGACAGCTGGACTCACTGCTTGTTCTATAATATGCTGAAATTCAGCTCATGTTAACTGCATTGCAACGAAAAGAGAATGTGTATTTCTCATTGAAAAGAAAAAGAAGTGTGATCAATTTAATAAAGTCAAATAATAGACATAATAACACAGTGCCACAGAAGCAGGTTTCAGTAGGAGTTCTGTTTCTCCCCTTAGCACATGATGTCCAGGGGTATCTTTCTGACCCAAGCTGCATTTCACCTGCTGTATCTGTCTTCGTTTTCTCTTCATGTTGTACAGGTTTATCTGAGAACTCCTTTTTGCCGTTCCTTTGTTGGTAGTTAAACTTTTTATTGTGCAATACCTCACTGATCTCTTATTAATACTTGAAGTTTCTCTAAGAGTTCTCTAGCAGCCTTATTTATATTAGTTAGCCACCACTGCTAGTGCTCTGAAACAGCAGCATGTTTCAGACTGTCAGGGAAATAGTGTGGTTCCCAATTCATTGCTCTTCCATTTCTAAAAGGTTCCATAAAGTATTGAATTGCAGTATGAAAATTGTATTGTGTCTTCTCAGTATAGTTGCTTTATTTCTGAGATTATTCGACCACAATTGAAATTACTTTGTGTTTGGTATTTGCTGTGTTTTGCAAAGAAATTATTTTTTTTCCCAACACCAGAAAATGTTGGGCAATGTTTTTATTTCAAATTGTTTTGTAAGAAAAGAAAGGTTAAGATAGTTCATCATTAACTGTGATAGAGATAAAAATGTCTTCTGCTAGCTGTACGTTACCAAATTGTTTCTGCTTATTTGCTGATATTTGAACTCAGAATTGGCTATTCTGAATCCTCCACAAGTAAATAGTAATAGATGGAGTTCAGATCTTCATTTTATGTTGTATGCTGCATGTGTTCTGGAGTTGCTTACATCTTTATATTTCTCCATGGACACTACTGAGAGAAAATGCAGTGGTACAAGTGGTAGCATAATTAATGTGAAGGTGACAGAATGGTACGTTGAGTATGAGATAGCTCTGTAAGCACTATAACAAATTTATTTCTGAAAAAAATTGAGATTTCAAAATCTTACATACTTGTATGTGTTCAGATTTTTTCTGTTTTCTAATTTGCCTAATTATCCTAGTAGTAGAATTGTAGGTTGTGATTAACTACTGAAAATCATACACAGATTAATAGAAACCATAGTATATAATTTGTATGGCTGATCAATGCAAATGAATAAAATAATGCCTCTGACAAGTATAGATACTTGGGACAAAATATCTGCAGTGACACATGTGAACATCCAGAGATACAAGTTATTCACAAATACTTTTTGATCAGTAGGTTTTCCATTCTATAAATGATGGACTGGTGGTGAAGTATTTGGGTGGAAAGAAATTATTTTAGATAATATATTCATTCTTACTGAATCACTCAGCTCTGCTCATGACAACGATTGTGTTCCTTTGCTTTCCTTCATTAAGTGTTTTACGCTTCAGTACTCTCAAGAATAACCTCAGTTGATTATAACGATTAAGTTGAATATAGCAAAAGCAAATACTAGCTTCTAATAGTAATTACTAGCTTGTAGAGATCATTTCTGTCCCCAGGCAAGGATAATCTTTCTTAAGGATCTTTCTTGCATATGGAGAGAATTACTGAGAGCCAGTTGTGCTCACGCGTTGGCTGACATTGGCAGTTCACCAGAAATTAAAGGCCACACTCCCACCTTTCCTGCTTGTACCACCTGTCCCCTAAGGGAAGATAAGAATACCACAGTCACAGGAGGAATTGTTGTTGTTGCCAACATGGGAAGGAGAAGCTGCTTTCTTACATGCAATCAGGCAACAAGACTTTATAATAACTTAAAAGAATGGTTTAATGAATTCTATTATTTATCTTACTAAAAACTTCATAGGACCAATTCATTGTCTCTAAGGTTTGTTCCCTTTGGCACAGAGTATCTCTCGTAGAAGCACAAGCATAAGATGGGAAAGACTACATAAGCAAAAAGTAGCCTCTTTCTTGCTGTGTTAGTTTGGCCTAGTGGCTGGGCCAAGTCTGTAGAGGAGGGTGGAGGGAACAGTTGTGAACAGCTGAACAGCATTGTGAGTGCTGGTGAAAGACCCTGTCATCTTACACATTTCCCATCTGACACATTTTGTAAGGAAACAAACTTAGAGAATGTGTGATTGCCTAACATTTAGGTTGGATAGCTATATCAGTTCTTTACCTTCAGCTGGAGCTAGTTCTCTCTGTAGGCTGTGAAGTATGTCTTCAGTTCTTTGGCCGTGGCTTTGTGAGAGTAGTGCTATTCTTGGGACGCCTTTCACTACTGTGCTAATGTTCGCCTCATGTGCACGCATACAGGTTACATTCAAAATGAGGACAAAAATATTGTATTGTTCCAGCCTCTTTCTTTAGTTCTGGATTTGCAAACACCAAAAATGCCCTCCAGCAAAGTGGTGCAATTGTTTTTTTCTATGTTCTTTTAATGCTGTTCTTTACTGCATATTCTTAGTTATGATAAAGAGCATGACTATCAAATGAATAACATTCAGCTTGTGGGTTCTGAAAGGCTTTTTTGTAGGGAGGAAAAAAGTTTGCTGCAGCTCCATGAAAAAAGTCCTGTAAACTAATCTGAGTAGCAGCTTACATGGGTGTAGTACTAAAATTTCAAAACAACCAGCTACTATAGTTAAAAATACATAAAAGATATATTTGTGTAACAAAAATCTTTATGTTGTCGATTTGTTTTTAGAGAAGTTCAGATCTGCATCCGGTGTCCCAAAGGGGTGCAGATAGAAGATTCCAGCCTGGGCCCACCTCTCATACTCATATTTTGCTCATCAGACTTAGAGACAAGTGATATCAATTCCTTTCATCTGTTGTTCTCCATGTGCTTACAATTAATCTTTCATTCACAAGAAACTGATAAATTGGAAGTACTGCCACTTGTAACCTCTTAAGGATCTGGCCCTGCTAGTAGTATTCAGAACAGCTGTTAGGAGTATATAGTAAATATCAGTTTTCTGTCTACTGTATTAAGGATCATTCTTTGTTCCTTTTGATCATTGATTTAGGTCCCGAGAAGGGGACCTAAGCACAAAGGAGCTAAACTATGTTAGAAAAATGAAATTTCACGTGGACAGACAGAGTACCTTGCAAACTGTACTCTGTTTTGAAACATTTGCTAGTAGGAACAAACAGCCAACGGAGACAGCCAAAAGCAGAGATGTTTCACAGCCTTGAAATTCAAGCAGAATTTTCATTATCATGCTTCATTGTCATAGGCAACTTACAGCCTTACATGTTTTAATTCAAAGATTGCCCATGTAGTAGTGCCATACAGCACAAGAGCACAAGCTAGTCATGACACATGTTGAAGAAAATCAGTTAATTCACAAAATTCAATCTCCTCTTCCCATCCACAAAATAAACATGCACAGTCAGAAAAACAATGAGTATCAGTCATTCTGCAGTTTAAATTCTGCTATTATTTGTAGAATTGCGGTGTTTTGCGGTGTGATTAGCAGTTGACTTTTTTGGCTTAGCTTCTTGTTAAAAAAAAAAAAAGTAACAAGTATTGAAAAAAATAAAACATCTTCCTGAAGAAGTGGTCCATTGGTAGGGCAAAAGACACTGATCATAGCAGATGAAACCATGGGGAAAGTCACATGCAGAGAAAAGCTGAGAGGTATGTAGACAGACAGCATGAACAGAAAGCAAGCCAAAAGTGGAATGGAAGGAATATACCATCAAAGCAGAAAGCCCGTGTAGAGAACCAGGACAGAGAAGGAAGAAAGAGGAAGATGAGATGAAAAAAAATGATGGGGGGAAAAAAAGCATTTAGTTTCAATAATGACAGAACACTCGGTAACCACAGCAGTGAAGTATACTGCTGTTTTCTTTAGCATTGCTTCATAGCATACGCATGCTGAAGTTTTTCAGGGGGAAGTTTAATTTTAGCATTAGAGTATTTGAAAGGAGTACATCACTTTGTTACTGAAGGAGAGGTAAGTTTCATGCTGTCTTGAAAGGCAAAACATTTCTGAAGGATTATCAATAATTATTGAACTATTTCCTTTGCTGAAGTACCCATACCAATGCCTTGTTAGTTTGCAACATTTTGCATCATTATTGCAGCATAGTTTTTCTTTATGCTTATGAAGGGTGTGCCTTTGAAAGGGTAGAGCTATAATTGCTCCAAAATCTTGGAAGATAAGGAACAGACCTGGTGGAATAAGGGAATTTTCACTTGTGTAGTGCTACCTTTCCTTCAGTGCAACCTTTTTTTTTTAATTATTTATGAATTTTGGAGGCTATCCAAAACAAAACAAACAAACAAAAATAGTAAAGCGTGTCCATAATGTCACAACAAGTGAAGAGACAAAATAAAATACAAGACTCCAAACAGCAGTTAGTTAAGCAATTCACTCAACTTTAGAAATACATTCCAAAAATTAACTGGGAGAGGGAAAACTGAGATTACTCCCACTGGACCACTAGCACTTACAGTCTTGCATTCTGTATTTCACTGTCCCGTTCAGTGCAGTCATACAACTATAACGCCTTCTACTTTTTGGCAGGCATATTTCTAAAAAAAAAATGATGATCTCAACAGGATGTAAATAAATCACTATTACACTGCTGATTCACGTTGGGTTGAAATATGCCATAATTTTCTTGGTGGATTAAATGAGGAGTCATTCGGAGCATAAGTTAAACAGTTTGATTCTAAATGAGTCAAGCTTAGCTTTCAGGCAGTTTTTGTCTTTGAAATGTTGTTCAATCTTTATGCACCATTTTACCTTCTAACATTATGGGTTTTTCATCTGTTTCCATCCATCTCTTTATTCAAGGTTGAACCTAAGCAAGAGATAGGGTCTTTAGAGTTCAATTTGAATTCATTAACCTAGGGCTGTATTGCATCTTATCTACCATTCCAGATTTTGGCACGAATTCTAAGTTCACATTCTTCTAGAGCTTCTTGTGGTGGCTAGTTACTTTTTCTTTAAGTCCTATGACTATGCAGGGTCATCTGAAGCAGAACAAGATGTGCCTTGCTTTTGGGTATGATTCTTTAACAACTTTCAGCTGAACTGATTGCTGCTTCTGAGAATTAAGGCACAACTTACCCTTCAAGTTGGCAGACAAATTCAAATCAGTATTCAAGGTCGGGCTTTATTAGTGGGTTCTCAAGATCCAGGCCATTGCAAGCTCAGTGGTTTTATTCCCTGTTGCTATTTAAAAAAAAAAAAAAAAAAAAAAAAAAAAAAAAAAGAATGTGCCTCCCAGTTCGATCTCTGCTTAAGTTATGCAGTAACATAATAAGACTTTGCGGGAAAACATTGTTTTGTGTTGTTGCTTATGTCCTGGTAAAAAATAAAAATAAATAAATGACATGGTATTCCCTTGATATTGTCAAATAATTTCTCCAAAGAAATCAATGTCAGCAATAAGAATACTATTGACTATCCTTGGATTTGCAGTTCCATTTATTTCAGACAGAAAAATTAGTTTTTCCCTCACATGTGTTCCCTACAGTCCTCTGAAGGTGTGCAAAGGCTCACACTCTTGCTCTTTGAGGCAACAACCACACAGAAAAACATGCTTAAAGGAGTCATGAGAGGGCTTAAAACAGAGTTGAAGGAAGCCAAGAGATGTTCTCTAACATGGAAATACTGCATTTGAACTAAAGAATCAAGAGATGCAGATATGATTTGACTGAAGGAGCGTTATTTTGCTTTCATTACCGGCAATGCAATAAATAAACACTGATGTATGAGTATTCAGTAGAAATTTGGATTAGATTATTAAGAGTTTCCAAAAGCCCTTTTCTGAGGGAAAATAGAGCTACAGTCTGCAAAGTATTCAGTAACTTCCTAAACAACCATTCATGCCAGGTGAGATTTTCAAAATTTGCCATAGGAACCTGGCTACTAAGCTAGATGCTTGAGATGGCTTTTAGTAGCTGAAACTGGGAAAAAGGAGAGGATTCAGGAGAAAAGAGGCTTTTTTCCTGCATACTGCAACCTTTACCCCAATGGCTTTGGTTCAGGTTTGTACTGCCTTGCTTTAGCATTTAGCTTTTAGCTTTCTATCCTGGGATGAGTCAGTGCAAAGACACGGAGCTGGCACACAGCAAACACGGCTTCTATGCTTGGAGTACTCTCTGAAGAGACTTCAGGGTAACTGTGAATTAGGCCCATCATACTTAACTTCATCATGTATCCTCATGCTACACCACGAACAAGCATGGCTGGTGTGTAAATCTAGCCCACTGTGTCTGGTTTATATTAGTTAAACTAATGCTTGGGCTTTTGTTTGGTTTTGTTCATACCATCATCAGAACATTGAGTAAGAACAACAAATCAGAAACAAAAAACACAAACATTTAAAAATACTGCTCCCACAGATTGGAGCACCAAGTGTGTTTTATATAAACAATTTGAATAAATGTGGCTGGATTTTTGACTGGATTCTTTCCCCTGAAGGACCTTTTGAGACAAAAACAAACTGAGCAAAACAAGTTTTGGTGGGATGGGCCTAGGCCTGTTTCATGTAAGTGGATGACAGAGCTCAGAGCAGGAAGGCAGCAGTGTGCTGGAAGCTGATGTACATTGTGTTTTGCATGTTCCCAACCCACTTGCCAGGAGTGATCTAGAACTGAAACAAGGCTCTCTTTTTACTGGGACACAGGGAAGGAAGCTACCACTAATCTAAAACAGCTCTGCTGTTTGAAAACAATAGACTTTACTAATTTGATATTCTGATTGTGCCACGTTCTCATGTGAATATGTGGTCTGTGGTGCCAGGTCAGGAAGGTTCTGACAACTGCTCTTTCTCTTGTGTGGGTCATTAAAGTAGCCTGTCTTCCATCACAGTATCTCCTGTCTGCTTCCCTGTGGGTAGGTAGCGTCACAGGGGAGATGAGGAAGTGGTTGTCTTCAGCTCGTACCAGAACTGTCCAGCCATGGGACTCTGGAATGAATTATAACCCACGCAGATGTTCGGCATGACTCTGCCATGACACGAAGCCAGCAGAGCTCAGATGGCGGTTGCAAAGGTGCTTGCAGAGCTGTTTCAAATAGAAAAGTCCAAGATTATTTTCATGTGCATGTGCCATGTGTCCTGGTGTTGCAAGGAGGGAGGCAGGAGTTTTCCAGATCCTGGTGATGAAAAAAATGGAAGGCAAAGTTTTACTTGTAATAACTGCATGAATACATTTTAATGGGGTCACTTTCGTAAAGCACTCTGATGTAGTTTCTGTAGGTGCTGTGTCATTGAACTGAGTTAAGTCCCCTAACTGGAGCAGAGGTGAAAATGAACATTGAGTCTTACTGTAGAGCATAGTGCTAAAATTTCAGAAAGTTTCACTGGATAAAAGTGATACAGATTATTAATAGTATTGCTTGTCAGTATTTTTATTTAGCCTCATATTTGAAAGCTATTCCTTTATTTCTAAACCTTCACATTTGCATCCCTTTGATATAAAAGACTTGTGAACTAACTAGAGAACAGAGCTGTGAGTTCAGTAGCCAAGAGATCCTTGATTTATTAACACAGACTTGTTTGCAGCATCTCCTCCTTCTGAATATAACAAGTGCAGCAGTCACAGGCTGATGATGAGGGGCCCAATCCTTCAGGGTGCGGTGGTTGTTACACACATTTCTTGTTTAAAGTTCATAGCACTCATTGCCTAAATAAGACTGTTCAGTGTGAAAGAAATGGAAGTGTGGATTCTAAATGACTGCTTAGAATTAGAAGTTTAAACTACGGCTTGGAAGGTAAATTGTGTTGAACAGTATAGGCAACTGCTAACTGGGAATAGTCTTTTCTATGTGATGTTTTGTGTTCAAGACAAAGAGTTTATATTATCTATGTTGTGAAACAGTAATGAGCAGTAATTGTGATAGAAGTACAGAAGGAATTCAAGATGTAATAACTAACTGCTGCATTGTCCTCTACAGTGTCATTAAGACACTTAAAAGAGAAATTTAAATAACATGTAAGACATTCTGTCACCTAGTTATTCTAAACACAATTATGGATGTACAGTTGATATTTGATAAGTAATGCTCTACTAATGATGCTTTTGCAAATAACTTTGAGAAAATAATTTAGTTGTATAGAAATTTCAGAATAATGTTTTCAGTGCTTGTCAGGTTTCTGGAAATTCAAGGATGCTGATGTGCCTTCTTTCTGATGTATGTGTTTGACTATAGCTTGCACATTTCTGTGAAACAAATGTGTTTTTACCGTAGTATTACACAGGAGGACATCTGGGAAGATTAAAAAAAAAAAAAAAAAAAAAAAAAGAGGCCTACTGTAGTTCAGCAGAGCTAGCAGTCTTCTCACTGGAGAAACTACCATGCACAGAACCAGACAGGCTGTGTCTGCAGTTAGAAGGCTTAGAAAACGTAACTGTACTGCAGATGTATGTCAGCAAACCTCCTTGCTGGAAATGTTTCTCAACACAGTACAGCAATTCTTAGAGCACCTTGCCAGATGGAATGAATTGTTCTGGTAAAAGAATAGCAATATTTCTAGCTGAGGACTTCTATTAATCCAAGTAATAGTAAGAAATAAATAGCTGATAGAATTTTCCGATGTGGACTAGGCTGTAAACTAAATTGCTGTTCAGAGAAGGGGCCAAATTTTGATTTATTTTCCTCAAGAAATTTTCACTGCCTTCTCTGGAAGCAAGTTATGGACCTTCTGCTTGGTGCGGCCCAGTCAAGTCATGATTTACACTGCCATTGCACCACAGGATTGAAGAGCTCGGGCTCAGGTTTTCACTTAGCATGAACTTTGCCAAACATGGCCTCGTGGTCAAACTTAAGGCTTTCCCTTTTGTCTGAAATGACATTTGGATAAACACCTAATTTTAGTTCTGTAGATTCCTAGAACAATCAAAATAAAAGCATGGGGCTAGAAATACATGAGGGTGCTGGGCTTCAGGCCTGTATTCACAGCTTAGTTAAAACAGTGGAGAAGGTCCCATGGACTCAGTGGGTTTTTTATGAGGTCTGAAAAAAAAGTCAGAGGGACTAATGGACCCAGCACAACCTTGTTTCTCTGAAACTGCCTTTTCTGATACTGAAGAGCAGTGGTTTTTTATTACTATTATTATTTTTTTTACCACAACATTCATTTTCTTGTGGTATTTCTTAATTGATTCAGATTTTCCAGAGCTTGAAGGTTGGGGATGGATAGTGCATGCAGACGCTGCACACAGGATGTGGTTACAGCTACAAACTGCCCTTTCTCCACCTTCCAGTCAGAGAGTGAAAGTCAGCTTTTCAAAGCTTTCTTAATTTCTTCTGGAAACTCCTGGGCATACAGTTCAGCAGTGTAATGTAGGCAGGGAGAGTTAGCAAGCCTTGCTACGAGTTTGTTATTATGTATTATAAGAAGACCCAATATAAAATGCCTAGAATGAGCCTTTGTGCATTCATAAATACTACTCCACGGACTTGTTGAGTAGCATTTTTGAATCCGTAGATGCAAATGCTTCCCACGTCATCATCAGAGATTCCTTACAAGTGTGAACAGAGATGTCAGTCCAAAGCATCTTCTTCACCTGTTCTTTGTTTCACTGATTCCCGTAGATTTCTGTTCTCTGTTTAACCACAGTATTCAGAAAAACTGTAGTAAATGCCCATGCAAACTATTAATGAGCAATGTACCATAATGTTGGAAAGACAGAATTGAATTAATATCTTCCAAAAACGTAAAAACAAATCATTATGTTTTTAATGTCTGAGATTAAAGGTAAGTTTGTTTGTTTGTTTTCAGAAAGCATTCTGAAGTATTGCATCTAGAATTAGCTCTATCTGTGAAAGTATCCTTCTTTCAGAAATTAACTTACTAGATCCATTTTAAGTACATGTTCTGCAATGGTCTTTGGTCACTTTTAATGTCATTTTAAAATATATCTGAATGTAAAAGGCTGCTGTTTATTTGGTCATTATATAATTTGTCTAGATTGATCAGTTTAATATCTGATTTTTCAAGATTTTCTCACAATTCTGGAGTTTTAGCAATGCAGATATTTTCTATTGCCCAAGGCAATAATAGATGTGGTGTGCAAACAGTGCTTTAAAGCGGGTGTCTGTCTGCTGATTTACATATTTTAAAAGTATTAAGATCAAAAGTAATGAGAATTTAATCCATATGGCATATAGAAGATAAATAGGAATATTAATACTGTATCAAATACTAATTAAAGGAAACACCAGTCCTATTTTTAAAATCTTGCATACAGATGAAAACGAAGTCATTGCAAAGTTAAGATCTGATTCTTAAAGAAATAAAGAATTAGCACTTTTCAACCACAGCTTCTAAATGAGAGTCTGAATTCATGTGGGAGGTCAAGTTCTGGTTTCAGAGTACTTTGCAATACTAAAGCAGTATTGCTTTTTGTCAGGGCATCTCAGATCACTCTAAAACTATAAACTACCAACAACTTTTAAGATAGCAAATCCCTTTCATTATAAAAGAAACTAAAATGCAGATGTTTTTTAACTTGCCTAAGCATACTTGCCTGTAACAGTGCTAGGCCCTAAAATGGATGTATTCTTGGGAATAAAACCCTGATGGATTTTAATCAACTCTCGTATGCAGATTGCAACAGGGAGAGAACAAAAAATGTCATCAGCTTCATAAAAAAAAATATTTGGACAAGAGCAGTCAAAATGAATTGTAAATTTGCCGTGTCTTTATGCTAAAACAGGTTTCTGTAATTCTCTGTTATGGGATGTATAGGTGAAAGTACCTTGGGATGTTATCCATATGGTAACAAGCACTCTCAAGCAGACTTCATATGAACTGGTACTAGGAGCTGTAACACAGTGTGAACCTAATATTCCATGCAGATGAATTAGCCCTAAGAAGATACACGAGATGCATTTAGTGCATCATGATTTCTAAATCTGTAGCCCTTAGGTTCTCCCTTAAGTCATTGTTGTCAGTATTAAAGGGTGGAGGATACAAATATGTCAGAGAAGTGAGCTTGCAGTGAAGAGTTACCCTTGAAAGATGAGAAAAATAAACAGAGAAAGCTTAAGACATGTATGCTAGTACTGCAAGATCTTACAAGTAAGAGAATAATCTGCATTGTTTGCTTTAGCAATCTGAAAAACACTCTGAATAATAGAAAGAATTGGTTTTCCTCATTTGTGATTGAAGAGTACGTATATTAAATCAGCTATATTTATATATCATAAGTTAATCAAAGTTATACCGAGACACAGCTATACCTGACAGAGTGGGGAGGAAAGTCTAAAATGTTGTTTCTTGCTCACAGTCCTGTGCACTATTCAGACTAATTCTTCTAGTAGGTTTATGGTTCCTTTGTCATTCTATAAATATATATATATATATACATAGAATATATATATATTCTATGTATATATATATATACAGCAAATAATCATTACCATACAGCAAATCTTGTCCTCTGCACATTGAGAAAAAAGGCTGGGATCTGTGGGCCATCCTCCAAGGTGTAGTGATATTCCACTGTAGATGCAAAGTAGGACAATCTGAGATTGAATAAGCATCCAGTGTAGCTGATCAGAGTGGTCAGGACAAGGTAGTTAGCAGATCAGTAAACTGCAACTCCTCTGCAACCTGCCATCTCTTTTTGAAGTTCTGCTTCATTCTAGAGCAAATGATGTGGTGATATGTCATCAGGTCTCAGTCATTATACACGTACATGGAGCAAAGTTGTCTAGGAACTGCCCTTATAAAGCAAGAGGAAATTTGATTCAAGAGGGAAAAGGGAGTCACTAGAGAAAGAATGTGAAGGAGATTGATACAAAACATTCCCAGCTGTTTGTAAAGCCAATTTAGCCAATCAGCCAAACGATGAATGGGGATATAAACCCATCTGCTTCTTGAACTCTTCCAGGAAATATTAATTGTACATGGTGCCCCTTCTTTATGGTCAATCTAAGGATGTTTTCACACAAGTATGAGCCTCAGTCCATGTAGAAAAGGGTAATCTTTGTCCTATGTGAGTTGATGTTTTTTTCTTCCAGTCATCGTTTCAAATTATCTTCCAAGAAAGTGTTGGCTCTGCTTTTTGTGGGGAAGGGCCTCATTTGTAAGGAAGGATGTGGTTACGTTCATTAAAGTTTTTTGGTGAATTAGCTGCAGAGTGGCTGCAGGGCCATCTATTCAGGTGTGTTTGTTTCCATTCCCTTTCCTGCAGAATAGCCCAGGTAGTGTTAAGTAGTTCTGTGTATTTTATAAAAGACCTTTTAAATATTAAATAGAGCTTCATTTTCCAGCTGGAGAATTAAAACATAGAAGCATTTCATCAGATCCTTCATCCAGTCTTGAAGCAATTTTGAAATGTTAACTGAAAAAATCTATCTGCCTTGGAGCATTTTTACATCAAACATTCAATGGAAATATTTTCCTCAAACTCTTAAGCATATCCGAATATTAAATGAGAAGAGTGATGACTTTTCCAAGTGTTGGTGATGGTCTAATGCACCAAATGTCAAGTTAATGTAAGTTTTTAAAGACAAAAAGGTGGCGTAAACATTACACCAGGGGGAAACTGGCAGGCGTCACTCTTATCATCGACACAGGCTGATGCACTGCTGGTGTCGATTTGCACTGATAGAGAAGTCTTACACACCACCATCTCAGATAGTGTCTGTTCCTGAGTGTTTTGACCTGCAGAGACAAGAAACAACGAGGCAGAAGCAAATAACTAAAAGAATGAGTAGTTTTGGAGATGAATATACAGGAGATAACATTCCTTCTCTCCCCTTACTGTTCACTTTTCAGACATGTCTTGGTTTGTTTTTTGAAATGGTCTTTAGTAGCCATTGCAAACTGTCATTGTCCTTTTAGGACTGGGGAAGGGCAAGTGGTGACTGACTTTTTATTTGGAAGAGGGATAATCATTTCTACCCTTCAGGATAAGTGAATTTCCCAAAGAAGGAAGTCTTTTTATTCCTGTAGGATAGTACATATAGTACCTGTGTAAATGTGCACTGTTTTCTCTGTCTCGGGTATTAAAACTCATCTTTTGTATGGCTGTCCTGTTGACAGCCTTCAGCTAAACTGAAAAATCGAACTAACTCACAGATCATTTTTCAGTGGAGGTGCCAGTTACTGCAGTGGCACTCTCTCTAATGTTCACGAGTCATTTCTGTTACTGTAAACACATCTGGGTAAAACACAGAATCATCCTTTTTTCTGGGTTATGGATCAGCCAGCTCCTGGCCTTCCATAAATGGAAAGAATCTGCAGCAAAGGGCATGGACTGCTGAATTTGGCTGAATGGGTAAAGACAGTCCTAGGGGACTGGAGAGATAGCTATTTACAAAATGTAAAGATGCCTCTTCCTAACAGACAGGCTGGCAAGGGGGCAAGGGTTGCTGTATTTAACATAAATATATTTTTATATATATGAGAATAAGAATTGAAACTATGACTTTTGAGTAACTTACAGTTTCAAAACTATTAATATACAAAGAAATTAGACCAATGGCTACAGCTTACTACTGGCCCCTGAAACAGTCATGGTGATGAACAAGCAAATTCAAAAATAAGAACATAAATGACCTATAGAATAGCCATTTAGATGTACTTTAATGGCCAGAGAGCACTGCAAATAATAGCATATGTTCTCTTTGGAGCCCCTGAAGTTTGGAATGTTGCATCAATAAGGACTGTGAGAATAGGGATTGTGAAAAAATATTCCCTTTCATCTCTGAACAGAGGTAGTGCAGTCTGTTGTTACCTCCAAACTGCAGGTGCGTACGTTAGCCCTAAGTGGCAACAGGACAAGGTAGGGTGGAAATAAGTTGCCAGTGCTGCTCCAATCAATGTGTAAAATGGCAACTGCAGAGAAGCTGCTTCACAGCCATGTGTCCTGTCTGTGTGCAAAGGGCAGATTTTATTCCATCCTTCAGCCTTCACAGGCAAATCCCAGTTACTTGGAATTTGTTCAGGAGAAGGGTACGTTTTACCCTGAAGGAATTAGGAAGCATTATAGATTCAGCATATGGGACCATATGTCACTGTATTGTTTCCAAATGTTTTTTTGAGCTTTTTCCCTCCATTGTGGACTGCTTATTTCACCACACATTGTCTAGAGAAGAAGGGAGTTTCGTATTCCCATTTCTTTCATTAAGCCACTATTAAAGCTGTATCACTTTCGTAATACTGTTTGTCAACATTATTTCATTCTTTGTTTCAAGCATGCACACCATAAGTGTGGTTTGGGGCAAGTGCTTTGAATATGTTGTTCAGTCAAGGTCAAAGTCAATGGCAGAAATAGAGAATATGAGCAGAGATGGTCCTAAACCATCCCCAGCCCCAAATAGTTCACTTAATTATAAGGTTGTTAACAATCAAACCAAGCATTTTGCTTGAGCCTTAATAGAAGGAAGCGAGTGCTAGTGTTTGAATGTAAGTCTAATTAAACTAAAAGTGGAGATGTGCAGGATCTGCCCCTTCTTTGCAATGCAGATCAATATCCTCTCAAAATGAAATTGAGCTATTCCATATCTCCCTCTTCTGCTGTGATTTTTCTACTCCAACCCTGGAGGAGAGCTCTGGCGTCCAATAACATCTGTTCTAAATCATGTTTCGGAAAAATGTAAATACAGAAAACTTGAGGTTGGGCCCAAACAAAGCACTGGGCTAGCTCCCAAGGCCTCTCTGCATCTGGGATTGTTTGATGTCAGGAAGGCCTTCCACAATCAGAGACATCAGTGATGGTGGCAAAAAGACACCCTTCAGATGGGGCTTTCCATGGGTTTATTAAAAGACGTAAGTATTACAGCCTTTTGCTGAGCTTCCTATCTATAATATCTGTAGCTGACTGCATGCTGTCCTCTCTTTTTTTCCTCATTTCTTCATGTTTCCTCTGAAAGCAGTGTGCGCTAGGCTGGGGAGGTTACAGAGGCTTCACAGTGTCAGAAAGAATGGGGATGGATCTTCAGTGACCTTAGGATGTGTTGGGGTAGATGACTACAGCCACAACTAATCACAGGTTTTTCATAAGAAGTTTTTATTTGTGTCTGATTCCAATAGTGTCAGATTGCCTGTCTGTTTCAGGCATGGGTCTGTGTTGTTCCTCAAGTTTTAATCTCTCAGAATTTGCCATGTTTGACTCAAAGTTTCACTAAGCAATGATGCAGTCTTGTAGCACTTGCTGGAGGCAGCATTGCAGAAGCAAGTGCTAAAGGCCACATCCATAAAGGACTTGAAGCACCCAAAAGAGTCTGCTGAAATGTTCACAGCTGCTTCAGCAGGTCTTAGACTCACAGGTACATTAAAAATTGTTCAAGACACAGAATAGCTAGGTCCTCAGTGTCTGTAAGCTCAATAGAGCTGTGCTTTTGTTTACATGCTCTATAGTTGAAGATGTATTGGCACAGTTCTTAGCATCATTATTTCTCTAAGACCAATAACCATGAAAATCAAGCTCTGCTGGTAAAGCAACTGAGAAGCAGAGACATCTTAACCAGAAAGAAGTTTTATAATGTGGAGTTGGCACACATTTTACATTTTTATCAGGAGTGTATTTACCAATTAGTCAGCAACTAGAGCCCATGGATTTAATGAATTTCATGTGATTTATGCATAGTTTTTATTAATTGTGCCAATAGGGATAAACGTTGGATACAAATAGATGCAGATTTCTCACATTTTTTTCCTTTAAATAATACTGTTTCTTGTTATTAAATGGCTTTATTTTAAACTTTTCCACATGTTGGATAGTGATAATTTCTTACCTTCTGTACTGCACTTCCAAAGGTAAGGCTCAAAATTTTCACCAATCTGTATTTTCAGTGGTGTGGGCTATGCCCAAGGCAGATGTAGAAGTTTGGAGAAGAAAGCATTTTTTCTTTTTCCCCTTTGTCCCATCAGTGGAATGTGCATGAAATAGTAAGTAGGGCACAGACTTGAGACTGTGGCAATTTTAGCAGTCAAAAGAAAAGCGGGCCAGCACCTGGCTTTCAATCTCTGTTTCAATGAATATTTAACTACTTTATGCAAAGTGGGACATTTTCAACAAATGAGGCTGAGAGAAAACTTACCTAAGAATATTTTCTAGCCCAGCAGTTAGGTTACTCTCCTGAGAAGCGTGATGTTTGGGTTCACGTCTCTATACCAAATCAGTTAAAGGAAGGTGTTTGAAGCTACATCTTTCACAGTCTAAGAACATGGCCTAATCACTGAGTTTTTGGATATCAGGGGTGGCAGCACTACCTCCTCTGTTTTGGGAAAGGAGTCCCCTTGTGACAAAATCAAAATGCTTTTTTTTCGAGATGCCAGAATGAATTGTTTCAACGTCTCTGAAGTTTTTTCATGTAATTTCAGTTGAAGCTGTTAGCTAATATGACCTGAATTCACACAAAAAAAGTTTCTGTTGCCCTAAAATTCCAGTATTAGTGAAGAAATAATTGAATACAAAAGAAGTCTGAATAACTTCTAACTCAGGCACGGAAGAATATTTATCAGAATGTTTCTCTTCCACATAAGCAGAAATCTCCCCCTGTCCCCCACTTTAGAAATTAGGAGAGCTGTGATCTTGAGTACCCAGAACTGAAAGGAGAATTATTGTGGTGTGACATGTTAATGGCCAAGAAGCAGGAACACCTTTCCGAAATCTTTAAGCATTTTCACCCATTAAACTTCATTTGGAGCTTATACAGCTAAGTACGAAGCTATTTTTAAAAATAAAAACCCTTATGCATGTTGGCAAGTCTAGCGAGATAATTTTATTGATTTTGTTCTCTACTGTAATAGTTTCTCATGTTCAAATGCCGTTAATCTAGAAGAGCTTTCTGGATGCCATTAAAAAAGACACTTCTTGTGATGTCACTCTTTGTTCGTTTGTTTTTCCCATTGAGTATGGACAATATTTACATTTTTCTGGTGGACACCAAGTTAAAATGCCATAGTTTCAGCCTTCACTAAATGTTAGAAGTATAGCTACATGCCATCGTAATTACACTTAGCCAAGTGTAGCAAAGAACTTCTTATCCCCAGGTTACCATGAGCTGTACTCGGTGAGAATTGTTAGGTGTCTGAAAAATGAAAAACAGCATCCCATACTGCAAGATGCAGCTCAATATGTCATGCTGGGTGGCCGTACTGGTCTCTCTTTAAATATTAGTAACTATAAAAATACCCAAAGTTCTTTGAAATGATAAGGAAAGTCCAGCTGCAGGCAGGATCACTGTTTTTCTCCCTTTGGTTTTACACCAAGTACAAGCTTTTGCCTCCCCTTCAATTATGTGATTCGTGACAGGACACAAAACATTTACTTCTAAATATTTTCCTCATCCACAAATCAAGGTAGAAGAGGTGTCCATGTGTGCTCTTTCAGATCCTTGTCTCCTTGACTCCTCTCCAGCCATGCTGTTTCATTACAGGATGGACTCAGAAAGGCTCAGCCTCCTTTCTGTGGCCCAGATTCACAGCTGGTGCCTGAGGACTCAAGTCTGCCTTGCACAGTGGCATAGGCTACCGCTGCTTATTGTGTCAAGGGAGAAAGAAATCATGCAGCTCTTCATAATGTGATTGAGTGTCTCTTCCCTTCCACATGCTGAGCTCCAGTGAAATAAGTAATTATGAAGTTTAAAACATCATCATTAAACATCTAACTTTAACACTGCAGCAGGGATGACAGGAAAATTCATTCGTCTCAAGGCCAGTGTTGCAGGTTCTCTCTTCACACTGATAGCAGCCCTGGCAGCCATGAGGGAAAGAGAAGAGTGCACTGGGGATGTGAGTCCTTTGCTGACTCTGCCAGGTGGTGCAGTACAGAGCAGTGTATCATCAAATAATAACTTTTATTTTGAGGAGTATTGGTCCCATCATACGAGGCCCTGCGTGATCAGTCATTATGGAGTGACATAATGCATTGAGTTCATGTAGATTGCTGGCATAAGTGTCTGCAGTGAAAACTGAAAATCTTGTTTTGCAGTATGTGGTGTTGTAGACAGATTTCTTACAGAAAATCGCATCTTCAGAGAAAAAAAAATATCTTTGGCACCTCATATTTTTGTCGCTGCTTTTTGAAGTTACAAATAATGCAAAATCACCTAATCAAAAATGAAATGCGTGACGAGAGGGAGATAATTTCCTGCCATTCTACCTTGTGAAAGCAAACAGTGAACTGTAACTTGTGGTCCACAAGTCATATCTTTGCTTTTTGCAACATTGTGATTTAATTTCTTTTTATAAACGATAATTTTATAGGGCTCTTTGAAGTGATTTATGTGTTTTGTACTTTATTTGAAAACATAAATTTTGCTGATTATCTTCAGTTTGCCTCTGTCCACCCGTCAGTTTCACATTCATTTAATTTAGACAATATTGAGCAGCTACATGTGGAAGTTATACTTTCTGTGAAACCAAAAGTTATTCTTGAGCTTATTTTACTGAAAAATATAACGTAAGAAATTACCATCAGAGATTAGCCTGAGTACTCCTGCGTGTTATTGTGTGTTTGTTGGAAGGGAGTGGTTCTCACTTATCACTGAACTCAAACTGCTCTGTGAGTTAATTCAAGTGTTGTATTGATAGAAGGAATACTGGACTTTTAAAATCTCCTATGTCTTCTATAAGTGAAGAGAAATACTTATTTCTCTTTTCTCGTGGCCTTTTTATTTCACAGGATCTTTCAATGATCAAAATAATTAAGACAGTCCTTTCTAAAGGGAAGAGTTTGAGATTCTATTACACAGTTCTATTTTAATCATATTTCTCTAAACCATATTATTATCAATGTGGTTTGATGGTACTTTCCATTTTTTCCCTTGTGTTCGTATGCTTGATGTCAGGGCTGGCTTCAGAGGTACTGATTCTAGTGGTGAAGGTATGCATCATTGTTAGCGCTCCCAGGATATGAGCCTTTCTGCTGGGGACAGGATATTGTCAGTATTATTGCAGCATTACTTACAGCAGACTTTGATGAATCTGTTCACAGTGGCAAAGCTGATTTTTAGGTTTTGTCTCCGTGGGAAAGTTAGTGTAGAATAAGCCATAATATGAATTTATGATATAGTGACTCTGCGCATGCCAGTGCTTTTGCAAAGCTGCTCAAGCTAGATGTGAATCAGACCCTGGAGGCAGTGTAGTTGGATGAGTGCAGTGCTGTGCCTAAGCTAATTAGTCCTACAGAGAAGCAGGATATGTTATGGAAGAGAGTTATGTTAATATGGCCAGACTGCTCATGTACCAGTGACAGACAAATCAGAAGTGGCATTGCATGGCAATAGGTATACTTGCAGTGTACTAGTTTACTCATATTGCAACTCTGTGTGGTCCTTTGATGGTCATTCAAACAAGGAGATAGTGCACAGTAGCAAATAAAGTGTTAATTCAAACTTTGTTAGCTCTGCAGTACCCACGGACCAAGAGCAGAATCAGGACACAAACAGAATTTGATGTTGTTGTATCTCAAGCTGTTCTATAGGGATATATTAGTTTATTACCAGCCAAGAATGTCGTACTGAACTGTAAGAAAGAGCTGAAAAAAAAAATCAAGTAGTTGTGAAGTGGAAAACATACCCAAATCAACTCCTGAATAAATTTGATAAATCATTCGGTATGGAGTGACAAGAAATTTTGTGTACCTGCACTGAGGCACCATGAAGGAGCCTTCCTTTCAGGAAGGAATGAGCTGAAACGTTTTAAAAAACAGCCCTGTTATTGTTTCAGTTTGAAACTGAAAATCGCCACTCTGGTAAAGGAGGGTTTGTTTAGCTTTGAGGAATAAAGTGTCGTCTAAGTCACCAAAGTCAGTCATATGTTCATAAGAAAAAAAAAGAACTCCAAATCTGTAGAATTTACCCGTTTAAAACAAGTGACACTCACGTGCAAAGCAGTGTTCAGAGGGGAATATGACACGGTGGGCTGACGTACTGCAGCAAGCTGTGCCCTGTCAAGAAGTGTAATTTCAGAACAAAACATACTGTCACATGAGTTACTCACTGTAATATCAGAAAGTCAACTCGCTTTATTTGTATATGCACACGTGTATGTCTTCCTCTGCTCCTGTGAGCAGAAGTTCTTTGCCAAAGTTTCTTTTAAATGTTTTTGGGAAGCACTGGATGAAAAGAACTGATGCTCTGAATTCACTCCCAAACTCTCAGTGCAGATGGTACAGCAGGGTATCATGAAATACACAGCCTAGAACTGCTTTACTGAGAGCGAGCATGCCGATGCTGAAACTCTTGGCAGGGCTCCCTCAGTTTTCTTTGAGCACCTCTTCTGTTTCCTGAATAGACCTTCCCACTACTGGACGCTCTCACCTACCTTTTCTGGATGAAAGTTAATGAACTACACCTCTCTGCTCCATAATGACATAATGACCCTTTGTTTTTATGTGTCAGCATTCTACCACAGCTCAGATTCATAGCATAAGTTATGAGTAAATGGTTACTGATTTAGCTTTGGAAGGAGATAAAAACACCAGGTGCTCGTTCAAATGGCACAGATACCTTTAATGCCCGAAGTTTTTTTCCAGTCCTACATATTTTTCTAGGTCTGTTATTGACTGAATAGTTTGCTCATGCTGCTTCTGTTTCTCTTTCAGAATGCTCCCTGGGAGTTTACTGGCCTGAGTTTGATTTGATGGGAACCATCACTAATTGTAGGTCTAATGTTAGGAGTTCCGGTAACAATCTACACCCCCTTAAAGGAATGGGTCTCTGTAGCACACAGGCCAGTAGCATTAGTTTCCTTTATCTAACCTGGATACCTTCTTCACTTCCAACACTGACAATGTCAAGCCAAATGACTGCAGCAACTAGGAAGCAAATCTCTAACTAGTGGCCTTTTCACTGCTTTCAGTCAAGCTTTCTTTAGTATTTCCTTTAAAAGTTACTGCTGCCAACTACCTTGATTTCAGAAAAAAAACTCTCTTAATGAAGAAATCTACTGAGAGTTTTATCTTGGTCTTCTACCATTTATTCTTTGAAATATATGCTGAATCTGCTACACTCAAATTTGAGATACTACTTGTATCAATATGGACCCATGGTTTCAAGCCTTTAGATATGTAAATTGTGTTTCTGTAACGAACAAAACCTTAGAGACCATGCTGTTGTGGTTCCACAGAGCCTTTATTGCGCCTCATCATTATGCTAAATTAATACAAATTTCCTGTGTGTCCAGAATTCAAAGTCAATCAAGTGGCTTAATCTCTGAGGATATGGGATAAAAATGCTATTATTACAGTATGGAAGAAGGTGAGGGATTACTTTTAAAAGCATCCAGGCTATATGCTAGGACAGCAACTCTGACACACATGCCTGTCATGAACCACATTGTAACAGAGTATGAACTTACAGATTGCCTCCTGTCCTACTTTTGCTTGCACAGCCCCCTACATTTGTATGATGCATTTTTGGCAGCTTCAGCAGTTGGCCCTGTAGAGAAGCAGTGTTAGAAAGGTATTTCTGATCTGTTACTGATCTCTAATGTACTGAATATTTTGACTTTTTATTTTCAGAAGTTAACCACACTGTTTATTTTCTATGTTGGAGTCATCTTTTTCCCCCTATGCTTTGCGGCTGGAATCCACAAGAGGAACCAATGCCAACTGTCCAGTGAATTATCGGAGGCATATTAGCACATGATAGTTCTTGAGAGATTTCCATTGTTGATGCTGTATTTCTGAGGTTATTTTTAAAGATCTTTTGCTCCTGAGCAATTTTGAAAATTTCTCATATCTTCATCGTGGTATGTGATTTTACTTTGGAAGACGAGGTAGTCTAAGCAGTCACTTGGGGTTCTTTCTAATCCTGTTTTCTTAACTTCACTAAATATATAAACTGCACCAACAGGCTGAGTCCCAGCTGTGATATACTGCTGATGAGAGAAGCTTGTGTCACAGCAAACCTCTGGGCATGCATTGCCTGTGTAGGCTTCCAAGCATTTGTCCTTCAAGACAATCTCAGACTAATACTTACAGAAACAGAAAATTGGGCGTGTCCAGAAAATTAAAGAACGCCTGGCTTGCCTTTGTATTCCTCTTTGCAAGGGTTTTCTGCTACTGCTTTCCAGAAGCTCATGCTAATCTCATGTAGTGTGATCAAAAAGACATGCATAGTACAATATGAGATGTTAATTTTGAGATCATCTTTGCACTGAAGACTCTGATATGGACACTGTGAGGAGTTACCTCAACCACAGGCCGAGGTTTTTCTTAGGGATTTGGGCTACTTGCATTTACTTGGAGTGGATTTCTTACCTGGTTGTTTCAAAGCTGTAAGCCTCACAAATGAAAACCTAACAAGGAGCATAATCTGTTTAGTCTAATTTTCTCTCTCTGAGAATAACCAAGAGCTTAGAGTATAGTAAAAAAGTAGGGCGAGCAGAGAGATTTGCCCAGTACACACTCCAGCCTAGCATGGTTTGTGGCTCTGGGATTTCCCAATCCGGAAGTAATCTCTTTGTATTTAATTGCTTTCAGTAGGCTTTTCTCCTGCAATTTTTTTCAGTCACTCATATTGATTATGCAGTATCACTCAAAGAGCAGGAGAGGCATCACTAACTTCACATGGTAATGTGAGACAGCTATTTCTTATCACCTGGTAGTTACTGGATCAAACAGGATTCTAAAACCAGGAAATGTGCTGTGATATGTACTAACTCCAGCATACCTGAAATATCCTGTTTTTCATCACTAACTGTCTCTGAAAAGAACTAATAAAAAGCAGCTTCTGTAACTGCTTTGGGTCGTATTTAAGAATGAGAAGAAAAATAATCAGTTAACATTTCTTCATTGACCGGAACTAGTTTCTGCCATTCAATATGGTTTCACATGACTTTTTTCCTAAAATTAAAGTTGCGTTTGTGTAAACTTATTTGGCTTTGATGGTTAGTTGGCTGTTTGTCACACCTCTGGAACTCTCTTGTAGATGTTATTACATGCAGGACACACGAACAGTTGTGTATATTCATTGATTATAGGAAGACGTCTTCAGGACTGTCCTTGTAGAAGCATGCTATTTGATGACAGGTTTGGATCTCATCTGTGCTAGTCACTGAGGGTTTAGTTCTTTGGCATGCTTTGTTTTATCTCATCTCTGCATTTTCACTCTATAGTTAAGTCAGTCACAATAGAAACTGAAAGAACTGACAAAAAATGAAGAATCAGAATTGTGTTTTGGAAGAGGAAAACACAACCAAAGCCAAGATTCTAACTATTTATGCATCTTGTTTCCCAACAAAGTGTATCTAAAAGTCATTGTCTTGGGGTTCAGAGACAGCTAAATGATTGATTTCACATAAAATATTTGTTGTTCTAATTACAGTATCATCTGGGTCTTTGGCAACAAACAGATGCAAAAAACAGCCTTTACATACCATCTTGAAAAACTTATGATTTGCTTAATGTGCTTTATAATCTAAAGCATATGTCTTTGCATGGAACTGCAGTATCCAAAACGAAGCCATAAGTAATGAATCACTGGGTGGAAGAAAACGCACTGCTCCTGTTACGAGTTCTTTCAGTGTGTGTATTCAAATGGTTCTGTTTAGGGCTATAAACAAAAGGCTGTGCTCACAGTTTTAGCAGTGTGTTACAGATTCTGGGATGCACATGACATCAAAGAGGCTACATTAATTTCCCTAGCAGTCTATGGCTCTTGGCACTAGGAACACACTCCATCTGAATAAACAGAATTCTAGTTCACCACAGTTGTGTGGGGGATCTGAGGTGATCATGAAGCTCGATTTTGTTTTGTTTTATAACTGTCTATGATAGGACTTTTTGCCCCTCCAGATTTTCTGTGTTTTCAGTGAATCCGGTAACTATATTTAGAGCTTTGGACGTAGACCACAAAGCACTTTGCACTGAAGATAATTAAATCTAACTTATTATTTTTACCTACTGAATCCAAGCAAGAGCTTTGAGTGCATAGGAATTGCAGGATTTGCTAAGAACTAATCTCTCTTCATAAGCATTAATGTATATATATTTTTTAATTAGTTTACAGCTTTTTCCTTAGAAACACTTGAGCCAAGCTCCAGTAGGATATTTTGCGAGTAAGCAAGGGCTGAGGCCTTCTTACTCCTTGAAGAACATGTGATTTATTGTTCTTTCCATGCATGCCTGCCATTAGCAGCATGAAAAGTACCGACCCCTATAAATATTCCTGGACACTTCTCTGTAGAGGAAGGGAGTAAGGGAATTTGGTGGCAAGAATTGTTCCCGATTGTATTATACCTCACTATATCAACAGAATGGATGGCCTTATTGAACATATTGTAGTTACTGCTGGGTAAGTATGAGGTATCCTGGAGAGAATTACAATTGTTAATAGTATTAAATCCACCAATTTGCCTCCAGGCTCCTGATGTTACTAGATTAATCAAATTCTCTGTTGCCAGAACTTAGGTTCTATGCTGTACCATTAGTAGTTGTTTCTTTCTTTTTCTTCTACTCCTTAGTTTCTTAGTATCATATTTTATTCTTTTTTCGTCTTTTTTCTGTCGTTCTTCTAGCTTTAGTGTTCTCTTCCCATCTGACAGTCTTTGATTTCAGAGATGGTGTTTTCCATCAGCTTCTAGTTCCTGGTTGTTTTTTTTGGTTGTTGTTGTTGTGTTGTTTTGTTGTTGTTGGGTTGTGTTTTTTTTAACTACTATAATATATTTAATATTTATAATGTATAGCATAGACCTGGTAGCTTCATTATTCCCATATGAAGCTATTGGATTACTCTGCAGCACTTGGTCTGTGAAGCATTACAGCCATTATGCTGCCCTTGTTTCTAACATATTCAAAGTAGGTAGCACTTAGCAGGCAGTGTGCAGATACCTTGTGCTGTGGGCCTGGTATCTCCGTGTGTGCGCTCATACTACAGTCACAATGTAGTTTCATACAGGGGTGTGCAAGATAGTGCTGTGTGAGCTGGCTTAAGTACGGCAGTCAGGCAGGCACAAGAGGATCTCATTGGAGCTCCTGACTAAGTATAGCTCAGTATAACTACCTGAGTATTCACTCTGCTTCTCGGGCGAGTTTTTCATTTTCCTCCCCTTTTGCATTTGAGGTGTGATGCAAATTTGTGCAAATGGTGGGGGATCATCAGAATGAGAAAGCAAAAAATGTGTTTGTGTGAACGCTTGTGGCCAGACAGCAGTATGTGCTCTTTGTAAATTTCTCTTCTTTAAAAATAAAGCTGAAATAATTAAAATCACAAAGCCTAGTTCAGTTACAGCATTTTTACTGCATAAGTGATGCTCAGTCACTCTCTTTAGTACTGATATGAGTGGGACCAGAATCACTAGCCCCTTGGGTCCTTCTCTTGAAGAAGCTTGTATGGCACAGAAGAAAATGTAACTGTTCCTTGAAATCAGCATGCTGCACGTAATTACCCGCTTAGCAGCCAGTCCAGGAGGAGGATGTATGTTATCATTGTGTGTGAGGTCATTTCTGTATTTGCCCAGGACTTCAAGAGAAAAAGTGAAGTTAACTTGCTGCTTGAAAAATGATTCAGAACTGGAAACGCTTGAAAACATCAAAATAAATATAAATTATCAAAGGAGAACAAAGAATTTTTTTTCCACAAAAGTCTTCTCCCCAGGCTATAACAATGCTTTACATAGGCATGATCAATATATCCAGATTTGAGAACCAAAGTCTTTTGGAATAAATTAGACTGGCAGGAAAAGAAACAAACAAAGAACGAATTAACATGATTTTAAACATTGCTTAAATTTTCATGAATGTAGACCTTGAGATGTTATGATGAGATCCCATGAGTCTGTGCTAATATTTGCTTATAATTAAGGGTTGCACTTTCATGTTTCATCTGATATTATAGATTGGAAATCAGACACATGCTTACTATTTTTCTTGGTCATACTGATTTATCTACTTTATTTGTTTGCTCTGTTAATAATAAATATGGCCCCTTTTTCTGTACCAAGCTGCCCTTTCTCCTCATACGATTAATCTCCCTGTGTCTGAGCAATTAGAGAAGGACTGCTCGTCCTGTGTTGTTAAGTGTGTGTTCACCTGTAACAGAAAAATACAAGACTGATGCCGTCCAAACCTGTTTTGGGTAAATGGCTTCAGAAATAAACTGAGTGCTCAACTCCCTCCTCAGTATGTGTTGGAGTGGATGAAGTCCCTTCAGCAAGGGAGTCAGCAATGCAGCCTGCTTTGTAGCACTGACGCTTTGGCAAAGATCCATTCAGTGAATTCCTTGCTAAAAGTAAGATGTCATCCAGAGTTTAGTGCCCTCTCTGTGCTGCACCAGTCTTAAAACAGCCTGACTCACATCTATGGATTTTACAACTTCCAAATGCAGGTCACCATTTTCTCAGCAGAATTTGCCATATAGGAAGAATTAGCAATGTTTGGCACGGCCACCGGCATCAAGAGGTTTTTGAAGCAAGGACTTAACCATGAACAGTTGAAGAAGACTCCAGCTTCATTTCAGGAACAGAATCCGATGATCTGCAGTTCCTCTGAAGAGTATGCCCAGTGCCTGTCTACGAGTTTTCAATACTGAGACGAGCAGGGCAAACGGGATATCTGACATGAGATTTTCTCTGAGTATCAGAGTGAAGTCATACGCCTCACAGGAAGTCATTGAAAAAACATATTTTTTCAGGTGCTGTTCTGTAAGCATCAGTCAGAGTCCAAGTCCTCAATGCAGAAGTCCTTGTCTCGTAGCTAAAGAGCATTTCAAGGTCTTTCCATAAATCTGACTCTTAGTCAGCTTGTGCAGCTTTGAAAAAGTCCTTTGCAGTTTATTGAAAGAATGGATTTCTAAACAGAAAAATCATCTAAATAAGGTATGGCATATGAAACTTGCTAATCATCTCCAAGCCAAGAGATCTCATGAAAAGTGTCAGTGTGATGGATGTGATGGCTAACTGAAGAAAAATATTTCCATTTCAGCCATACAAAAGCCAAGAAGAAATACATGGAAATTCAAAGGTGAAAGTAGATAGCAGAAATAAAAAAAATCTACAAAAAATCTTCTGCAGATTGACTCAGAAAGAAATGAATTCACGTTAGGTCAGAAGGGACCTATCTGTTATCTTGAATAGTTTTTAACTTCAGCTTTAGTCAAAATACAGCTTTTCTAAAACCTTCCAATCTCACCTTGAATTTCCATCATACTGCTAAATAATTTTTTTCTCCTGACTGATTGCTTTCACTTTGTGCTGTATTTGAAGTCTGGATTTTTCTTCCTCTCATGGCCTTCAGACATTTTAGACCTGTGTTTCCTAAAGTGAAAAGCCCTCCACCACCAGTAATCCTTCTAGATAGGGGCTTAGATTTGCTTCAAAACACCCTTATCCTTCTTTTGAAACAATGACACATCACATTTTAATTTTTTTTCGCTGTAAGGCAAGTTTTCCAGATCTCAAATTGTTCTGAAAACATTCTGGAGTTCACAGGGCTCTCTCTAAAACAATTCTGCACTCAACAATAGAACCGTTTCTTTGTTTCTGTGTAGCAGCCCTCCGCTTTGCTCCCAGTCTACTTCATACTCAGCAGAATATCCATGAGATTCCCAAGTCTGTCCTGGAGGCGCTGTTCTCCAATTGTGCAACTCCCAGTTCTGAAAAACCTAACTTAAATGTCTGCCTTTGCATTTAGTTGAAAACACACATCTTTGTAATCTGTCTGAGCAGTGCAAGCCCCTGTCTCTGCCATATCTGATGAATAAAAAGGATAAACAGTAGTAATAATAGAAGATTAAATAGAAACCCCATTGGATAGTTTAGTTATAAGTAAGTACTTTGTACTCAAATTTACCCATTTGCCAGTTTCTAATTCCCTTCACTGTGAGCAATATTAAGTTAGATTTAGGAAGAAATTCTTCACTCAGAGGATGGTGAGGCACTGGTACAGGCTGCCCAGAGAAGCTGTAGGTGTCCCATCCCTGGAGGTGTTCAAGGCCAGGCTTGATGGGCTCCTGGGCAGCCTGATCTAGAGGTTGGCAGCCCTGCCCATGGCAGGGGAGTTCAAACTACATGATCTTTGAGGTCCCTTCCAACCCAAGCCATTCTATGATTCTATGATTCAGACGTGTGTCTGCCTCTCTGGGTTCAAGCAAGGAAAGGACACTCAGAACCTCAGTCTGTCCTATGCTGGCTGGATCAGCTGACGTAGCATGCTTGTCAGGAGGAGATTTACCCACTCTGTTATTTATGCACTGTCATGAAGGATTTACTAATTGAAATTGGGAAATTGCAACATGAGGATTTTCTGCTCATTAGAAGAAAAGTTTTCTTCTGGACAAAAGGGAGGCAGTTACCTTACTTCAGACTGGTGCTAAAGGACAGCCTGAAGGAAGTGCATGTGTGCACTCTCTTATCCAGTCTCTGAATCTGTAGGAAACTTGGGAGTCTGGGCATGCTGGGCTCTTGGTGCAATTGGGGTGCAACACAAACAATGCCCTGTTAATGACGCTGGTGCTGCTGCTCTTAGCTATTCCTATTGGAGGCTTTAAGTTTGCCATCAAAGCAAAATGTTATAGAACACCATTTAAACTGCCTATTCAACTGCTGAGTGTTGAGCACATGTTAATCCAGTTTTCTCCAGATATGGTAGTTTATGATAAATGTTACCAGATTTTTTACTGTTCGTGTAGTATGCTGCTAAACACTAAGACAAATGGGCCCACTGAAAGGGTATTTCCTTTGGAGGACACAAGCTGCAGACCACCCATGGAATACACAGAAATAATTAAGCATCAATATAAAAAGCTAGAACAAAATATTAGTGTTTCAGAATCCTAATGAATAAAAGACATTTTAATAATGAAGACCATACAGATGTTTTGAAAAATAACATGAAGGCCACAACAGCATCTTGGGGGAAAGGACAAAAGCACCCCTCCATCATGTTGCAGTACTGTTTGAGATTTGAGAACTTACAAATATTTATGTGGTGTATACTTACTTTTGGCAAGCTGCGGAGAGATGTGTGAAAGTATGAAGAACTGCGAGGCCTGGGGCTTTTGTCATACTGGCCTCTTGATAGACTAAAAAAAAGTAATTTTTGGAGAGTTATTCAAGAATTACTTTGCTGAAAAAAAGGAATTCATATGGCCTTGCAATTGAACACATTGCTCGCAAAGATTGCAGCCCCTACTGACCTGATGTGGCAAAAGGCTCTAAGGTCAATTTGAATAACTTTCATAGCAAACAGAGAGAATAGAATATGGCTGCAGCAAGCCTTTGGCAAAACTGTCAGGGATTTCAGAGAGAAGAAAATTACCATTATCTGCTATCTAAATGTAACAGAAAAAAAGCTTTCCAAAGACATGAATAGCACTTGGGAACCCAAGTTCCACAAGTCTTCAAGCAGCATCTTCTGGAGCAGCTTCTGCCTTGTCTGGTTTTATACAACAGAAGTAGCAGGGTCAGCTGTCATAATCTCTTGAGACAGAATATAAAGGTTTACTGAACTTGAAAAGTATAAATTGCTGAGGGTTTGGGTATCATAATTAGCAAGCAGTACAAGCATATTAGTTAAAATTTATTTTGTATTACTGAAAAAGTGTAACCCTTCTCTATAAAATAATTTTTAATTTGAGACCCAGCTCTGCAGTCAGATCCCCGGTGCCATTTAACTCGCCATCAATCCCAGGCGTTGTGAGGGAAGATGATGGTGGGCTCAGAGCAAGTGATCCTCTCCCACACAAGCACCGCAGTTCCATACTGAGAGAAAACTATATCTTAGAGATTTTACTGTGGAGAAGGAAAAAAGACAGTGAAAGAAAATATAGAACAGTCAGTCCTTTGGCTGCAAGGGCCAAAGTGCAACCACCTCCTGTACCTCCCTCAGAAAAATGCAGTATTTGCAGACTGTGAGCCTGAGTATAGGATGGACCCTCTTTGTTTACCTGCTTGTTAACACCAGATCTTAAACATGGATTTGTGAGATGAGAGCCCTACATCTGCACGAGGCGCACTGAATTCAGGTTTGAAACGTTTAAAGAAGCTCCTGCACTGCTTGATCTTTGTGTTGCTCCTTTGTGTCAGAGCACATTTCACATGCAGTATGGAGTGCAAATGTGCCACCAAAAACTCTCTGTTCACGCTGTCATTAAAATAATTTTTACCAGGGAGGTGTCAGAAAAGTCGAAGATATTGAGAGAAATACGTGGAAAATGAATGACCTTTCTTTATCCACCACTCTTCCAGTAAGTAGTGCTTCTGTTTCGTCCTGAAAGCACTTGTTCTGGTAATCTGGAGGATGTGCCACAGAAACTCCTGGTGAAATATAGTACAGTGCACCATAATGTCTTTCGTCCTTAACATGAAAAAAAAAAAAAAGACAAATGAAAATAAAAAGGCTGTTAGTTCTTCTCAGAATCTTTCCTTTCCAAAATATTTCCTTCATCTTTAGCCTCTGCTTTCCAGATGGCTTTAAGCAACTGTTACTCTACAGCACACCACAAATTATATTAAGAAAGTGTAATTCCAAACTAGTTTGATTACTCCAATTAAGCAGAGAGCCACATCAAAAAGTAGCCTTTCTATATAATAAAAATGGTGATAATAGAGTAAGTCTCATAAGTCAAAGAGCTTTATTACCTCCTACTGTAGAAAAACGTCTTTGCTGCTGCTGAACGATGTATCCCTGGCTGGTCACGGTATCCTCATTTCCTGCTTAGATAGCAGAAGATACTCAGATAAAGAGTGAAAGGAATACGGAGCTGTGTGATTTATAAGAGGGAAGCATAAAAAAAAAAAAAAGATTTTAAAAGTAAAAGTGAAGCTATGCTTAAAAACCTGTGTTTGAACTAAGTTTCAAACAGAAAACAAAGATTTCCCATGTTTCTTGTGCTTACTTTGAATAGGATAGACTTGCTAATAGATCCGGGACCAAATGGGACAGAAGAAAGGACTGTTTACTGACTAAAATACCCTAAGACGTTCACAGCACCTGGCACAGCTTAAAACTAAGTTGTGTTATCTTATTGTAGGTTCAGAAAACTGTCTTGAACAGAAGCTGAGAACACCTCGTCGACGATGTCAGCAGCCCAAAATGCTGAATAGCCCTGAGGACAACATGTACTATAACCAGTTAAATGTGAGTTCAAAGTGGCAATAAAGCTGTTTTACTGGCTTTGTTTCCAGTTAATAATTCTGTTATTAATACCTGTTTCAGCCCCTCCAGCCCCACCCCCACGTTCTTCTGCTCTCGTCTCGAACATGTGCTTATGCTCTTTATCTGTTGCTTTCATGTCAGGATGTCTGCCTTCACGGTGAATAATTGATGTGGTTTATCAAAGACGAGCAAGATGCATGCTTCATCAGGCTCACTTGAGCCCTTTGATCAAAAAAATTATGCTGTGACTTCTGATATTATCAGCATCTGCTTGCATTCAACACAAAATCACTTTGAATTAAAAATTAACGACTTGCTGCTTTGCTTTGACTGTGTGTTCTTGGCCCTCTCCACAGGGAACTCTAGAATATCAAGGGAGCAAGAGGAAGCCAAGAAAACTTGGGTAAATATCTATCTTCTTAGTTCTAAGCAACTGTAAACAGAAGAAGTCCTTTGTGATATTACAGAATATGCAAAACTTTCTAGAGAGGCTTCTAAAAATAAACAATTAACATATCTCTGTGCATTGACATTGGACATTTTCTACAGAAGCAAGTGTAAAACTCGTATGTAGTGCAGTCTGCAGACACCAGAACTGATTCTTTCAGAACAGCTCCCCAGCTTTCTCTGAGTACTCCTACAAAAATAATCTTTATGTTTTAAAATGCGTTTGCCACTAATGAGTGGTGCCAGATGAAAGGTGTTGAACCTGAAGTCCTCTAACCTAGAATATGACCAGCTTTGCAGCTCCTCGCTCACAATAGGTTTCAGCCTTCCTGGGGGAGCACATTTTAACAGGCCCCTCGTCCCAAGAGGGTGTTGCTTCTTCTCAATTCAACTGAGTCAGTTCTTGTTGTCACATGGACAGTTACCACCTGGAAATAGGTAGAAATTGAAAACAGTCTATGAAAGTCCAAGTGGCTACTTTTGAGTTAGGAAAACATTTCGCTGACTGGTGACATGGACCAGTGAGGACCAGTATATACTGGGTCTTGCAAAAGCATCTACTCCAAGACTACATGAGAAGCTTCTGTAATATTTTCTCACTTGTTAACCAATCTTCTGAATATAACCAGATGAGTGGGAGGTCTTTGGGTCAAGGTTAAAGCCCAAAATTTTGCATGACTGAGCAGAACTTGATTTACTCAATTTCTCTCCACTATTTTAAAAAGTCTGTATTCCTGTTTTGGGAACAAAAGTACTGATATGAGACCGCGGTGCTCATCATACTTCGCCAGAAAATGAAGGACCCTTGGTGTCAATAAGGCTTTGCCCAGAAATTAGTGATATGTTCTTTGGGTCACATGCACAGTAAGCTGTCAGCTGAAATGCACTACCAAAATAATACCACGTATATGGTACATATATAGACAAAAAAAAAAAAAAAAAAAAAAGCCACATTGCTCAAGTGAAATGCCCATTTGATGCAAACAGTTGGTCTATCATTCTGTATAGCTAAAAAAGAAAAACTGTATTGCCTTTCACTGATCCTTAGAACCATTCAGATTCCGATCATAAGCAGCAGCAGCAACGTAAAAGGCATATGTAAAAGCTACATCTTTCTGGTCAAATCACTCTAGCCTTTTTTTTTCCTTTCTTGTATTAGCACTCTTCATTTTTGCATCCATAGAGAAGTTTTTGTTTCTGAAGATATTGACAAAATTGATTTTTTAACTTAATAAATGTTGTTTGTTTTCTTTCAAGCCAAATCAAAGTGCTTGATGGAGAGGATGAGTATTACAAATCACTGTCAGCTGTTGAATCTATCCCTGAAGATGACAGCTGTCTCAGTTCCCCATCTCCTCCTTCTTCAAGAGGGGTGTCTTTTGCTCAAAGCTGAACTTATTCTGTTGACTAACACTGTTAAGAGTATTTTCGTGCTGGTAATCTCTTCTAATTAACTTTGTGCTTGCTTATGTAATCCATTTAAAAAAATGCACATTCAGTAGCAACTTCCTCTCAGTAATTTGGATATGAATTGTATTTCTATAAGCAATTCCAGTAAAGGAAGCAGCGCTACCTGTTCGTGTTGACGTTGTTAACCAGCACATATCCTTAGCAGCAAGGATGCTCCTTCCTCCCCACTCCCCCAGCTGCTGTTTCCAGCCTGTGCCATCCCTTCTGTTGTGCTGGCACAACTGCTGTGTGGAAAATAAGATCAAGGAACTGATCTATATTAAAAGAACACTGTACTAAAAAGCATCTTTTGGGGTCATGGCGAAAATGTTCTATATTTCCTTAGTCTAATATTAAAACTCTATCATTTATAACTTTCTATGCTGCATGTGGTTTTTAAGATTACAAAAATCTACAGAGTAAATTCATCTAAAATAATGTGTGTCTTCATTTACCTCATAAGTATTTTTTTTTTATGAAGTATTAGTTTGCCATAAGTTTAACTTGAAAAACTATTTCAAATATAAGAAGCAAAACAGTTTTAATGCTAACGTTAGATGATTTCAGATTGCTTCATACAGCCTTTTTGACTGAAATCATTGTTATGACTGGGTATTCTTGTTATCCGTGCAAGTATCTCATATCTTTCTTAACCTGGGCTTAATCTCTGTGCTTGAGTGATCCTTCCGCATCCACAGCTCTTTTGTATGTAACATGAAATAATGTCACCTGCAAATTTTTCTACTTGCTTTTCACTTTTGAACAATTCTTTGTTTCTTTTCTGTACATCTGTTGTCAAAAACTTTTGGAAATAAAATTTTCTTATGTGTACTGCGTTAAAAAAACATTTTGAGCAGATTTATTTTTTGATAAACGGTGCTGAGTAAATCTGACCATTTGTTATACAGATCTAATGTTGATGCTTGTTTTTATCTCCCCTCCAATGAGTGCTATGACCTGTGCTAACAAACCTTCCTCCTTGTGGAGGCACAATCCATGCTCATGTGGTATGCTACAGAATTTCTTGCAATCCAAGTTCACTGGATCCATCTTTTTGACCACAGGATGAGGAAAGATGGCATAGGAAACAAGAGGCAAATGTGGTCAGAGCATCCCTAGGCTAGAATAGGGTTTGAAGGTAGATAGTTCAGCAAAAGTTTTGTCTCATTGAATATACCCAGTAGTGAAGTCAGGGCAGGGCACACGAGAACAAGAGGATTCTGTTGTTCCAAGAACAAGCCTTCATTTACTTTTCTCCCACAATGTGACAAAAGTTAAAATCCTGCGAGAGCCAAGAGTCCTTCAGTTCACTCCTCACTCTCTTCTGCTGTACATCTGGGTGTGGGCTTTAGAGCCTTTAAAAGTTAAGGACTCATTAAATTGGTGAGTAGCTGCAGATGAATTCATGACATTAGAAGATGCAGTACAGCCATGAATGGCAATTTATATGAACTCATGCGTGCGGGTCAGTTTCTTTACTTTTTGCCAGTAGAACGAGAAGTATTTGTTATGATTCCTCATCAAAAATAACATAAAACTTTTCCTACATAATACGTACGTTCTCCAGGCTCATTAATCTGCAACATATCTGGATGGAAAATGACATTGTTTTGAAAACAGTCCGATAACTAAACTATGTTCTTATATTGGCACAGGTCCTAGGGAGCTCTAGCAGTATTGGTGCTTTGTGGTTTCATCTCTCCTTTCTGAAAATAAAGTTTCACTGGGAAAATAATGTTTTATTGTTAGTGCAGTGCACATAATTATTATGCACAGTGAGAGTTTATCAATTGTTTCAGTTAAACAGAATCAAGCCTTCCAGTTAGGTATTACATCATTTGTCTAAAAACCAAAAGCTTATCTTACACTGAGTAATGCATTATGTGGAGTAGTTGTATTAATTTCATAAAGAAGTAAAGAGAAGCAAAAAAATAATTTATAATTCAGAGAAACACTTAAGCTGAAACCCAAGTCCTGCTGAAAGCAATGAAATTTCAGCTTATGATTAAGTACTTTGCTGAATGGGGCTGAGTTAACAGCTTCAGAACATTAAATAACAAGCACAAACAAAAGGCAAACGCTGTCTAGATGCATTCCTTAGCTCTTCTTGTTTCTTCTTCCCAATTATTAAGTTTGCATCAATCTCAGTCATCAGAAATGGACTTCAAAAGATTTTGTGTCATATTTTGAGCGCTCTTGAATTGCATGGAAAGTGTAAAATATAACATTTTCCTTGTCATATGAAATGCCGCTATCTACATTGGATATAACTTTTCAAATTGGTTTAATGTCACTAATATTTTTATTCTGATGTTACTATCCGAGAACCACTGCGGAGTTATGCATTCTGAGTCAGAACTGCACACAAAGCTGGGCTGTGCTTGGCTTTATTTTGTAACTTACCCCTTTCTTTATATGCTGTTTGGCTGATACACTTCACACTCACCACGTAATGCCCTTGAGGTGGGTTTTTCTCATTTTTACTTTAGTGCACATGTATCCCTTTAGATTATTAAAGGCCATCTCCTCAGCATTGTACTGCTGGTGGCCAGTTGGCAGAACAGATTTTCGCAGTTAAACATGCAAACACAAAATGAATTTTAAAAAAGATAGTTCTGAAAATATACAAGATCAGATACAAACACAGGTGCATAATGTGCCCCAAGAAACAGGGAGAAGCAGTGCAGGAGACATCGGTCTGATGGTCCTGGTCAGTGGGCACACATCAGCACAAATTGCTCAGATTTTCTCATTTGGTTTATTATTTATTATTTCATTCTGATTTATTTTCTTTCACGTATATTATCCTGAAATATTAATGTGTTTTGCTTAATAATTCGCAACATCCTGTTCTTAATATTTTATAAAAGTAAAGACTTTAAATCCTGTTATGAAAAAGAAAATTTCATAGACCGTGTCTGTAATATATTTAACACTTTTCAGTGAATGGGAGAGTAAAAAGTGACGACCAACGAGAGATTTTAGTAGCTTCCTTCCGCAGACCATAATGGCACTAGCAGCCAGTTCTGCCTTTCAGTTATGGCAGCGTGAAAACTTCTCTCTGTGTCAACACACACTGGGCAGGAAGCTTTTGGAGATTAGTCCCTTTCATTTGGAAATTTGAAATTTGCTTCTCACTTAAACGTTTACATCACTTCAGTAACATAAAGGGACCTCAGAATAGGAGTAAATTGCAGCCCTCTTAAATTTGCCCCCACTGTGACCTCCCTCACCCATATGCCATAAGAGTGGTGGAAAGGGCTTTTGTGCACTGAGGATCTTTTAAGTAGTCCCCATCGCACCATCTGAGGAGCTGTTACTTAGAAGCTTATAAAATATACATCTATATAATGTAAAACTAGAAACTTTGCTCAGACCAGTCAGACCAAAAGCTGATGTTCCTATTGGTGGCAATGATCACATTTTTTGAGTGGTAGATACTTTTTCCCCAGTACTGAACAGCTACTGATTGTCTTGTATTATTTACCATAGTTGCATAATGCTTTTAGAAATGTATTCTCACGTGATATTTTGTTCTAAATTATATAACTGTGAGTGTTTATACTTCCAAGCAATTGCCCCGTCATCTTTTAATTCCACCGAGTTCCTAACTTCTGATATGTTGTGGTTATAAGAACTGTGCATGGCACATGCAAACAAAGTGGATTTTTTTGTTTCAGTTTAAGAGAAAAGGAATTTATTTAAAGATGGGCCTTTCTAATGGAATAGGGCACCTCCTAAGAGCATTGTCAGAGGGTAAGAAGGAGCTACCAGTTATTTTCTTCACACTACTTTTTACACACCTCCGGTGCACTTCTCATTCAGTATAAATGGCTGCAGACCATAAGGATTTGTAAGAAGTCTCATCATGTTGCTATTTTCCATATTTAGATCTCTTCAACTTTTGCTGTATCTTATTTAACAGTAGTCTGAACTGAATAATTTCTAACCTTTATTGGTATAACCAACATCCATTACAGTGATGGAAAATGTGTTTAGTTATATATTCTGTTATCTTTAAAAACAGACACAGCTTTAAATATAGACAGTATTAAAAATTAAAGGTAGAAGATACGTAGTGTCTGTAGGTCTAGCAGTCTTATTCAGTAGTGAACTCAGTAAACTGTAGGAAATCAGAGTGTTTCATATACCTAGTGATGTGGCTGTCTCTGACGGAGCAATACATGTGTGCCCAGTTCCTGCAGTGTTAATGCTCAGTGCTCACATTTCAATATCTGTTGATCTTTACTTGGTTTCACACGTATGAGAACAGATGATCAAATCTCACATTTTAGAGCTCAGGTCCATAACTGTAAGTAGAAATTCACAAGTTTCTTCTTCAGCAAAAATGGAGAAGTACGTCATTTAGCAAAAAGATTTTTGATTTTATAGAAAGGGAGTAAGAAGGTAATTTTGTAGTGGAAGCAAGGGGCTGGAAGTCAAGGTATCTGAGTGGTACTAGTCGCTATTTTATATCAGATTTATATTGATGTGAAATCAGATTTAAGCCCCAGGCTTAAATGTTGCCCTTTTTGCTTGGGTTTTTTTTTTTTTTTTTTTTTT